>CM038147.1:23525087-23652115 GCA_021437245.1 Aegilops speltoides
GCGGCGGCGCGAGAGTCGATGCAGCCACGGGACGGCCTAGAGTGGACGCCCTCGGGGCGGCGGGGGACCGCGGGCCGCGGCACTACAGCCGGAAGGGGCGGCGCAGCGGTGACGCAGGTCGATGCAGCCGAGAGAAGAACCACGGGGCGGCGGCGCTGTGGCCCGACGGGGCGATGCAGCGGCAGCTCGATGCTCGATCGGTGGAGAGGCGCGCTGAACTTGGGGACGAGCTTCACGGGACCTGCGGAGGCGCGCGTAACCGACGGTCCAGGTCGGTCGCGCGGCGTAGATGAGGCGAATCGCGGCGGCCAGCGGGTGATCAAGCCGATCGCACGCGAGGTCGGGGACGCCGCTCAGTGGAGGCGTGGTGGCGGCGGAGTCCGAGATGAAGCCGGCGGCGACTGGCAGCATGGCGGCTATGATTGGCCGCCGCATGGCGCGAGGCCGCCGGGTCGGGGTGATGCAGTAGTCCCGGTCGGAGCAGGGTGATCACGGCCGGCGTAGATCGACAGGCGGGCCGTCACGCGAACGGCGGCGGTGAAGGGCCGCCGGATGACACGAGGCCGCTGGTCGGGACGACCGCGGGCCGACGCGCGAACGACGCGCGAGGCCGCCGAGTCAGGGCGACCGACGGGCAGATGCGCGGACGACGCGCGAGGCCGCCGGGTCGGTGAAGAAGCCGGCTAATCGCGCCGGTGTTGGAGTAGAGGCGCACGGGATCGACGGCGGCGGTGGGCGACGCAAACCGGATCACATAGACCGGAAAACCAAAAAGTAGACGCCGATCAAGGCGACCGGCGAGAGAGAGAAAACCCGGATCAAAGGATCGGGAAAAAAGACTCTCTAGGGAAGCCGGCCAACAAGGCCGGCGGACGAACCCTAGGTACGGGCGGCGCGGCCCCCGGCGGCGGTCATGGAGGCCGACCGCCTCGAGGGCGGTGCGCGGGTGAGGAAGCGGCGGCGGCTAGGGTTTAGGATCGACTTGCGATAGATACTAAGTTAGAAGGGAGAGAGAGGTTTTTGATGGAATAGTCGTTGTATTGCTTGAGCCTCGTGGGCATATATATAGGAGTACAATGATCTACTTGGAGTACAAGACAAGTCAGAACAAATCCTAGTCTATCTTATCTTTCCTGACTAAACGTAATACTCAACAGTGACGACTTGTACAAATAAAGGATCATACACACGGAGTTGGTGATTGGTGGCTCTGCTCAAATCCAGTCTCTATTCGTCTTAGTTCTTGTGTCCATAAGTTGATCCTTTCGATCTATACTTCACTTCATAAGTGACGATTTCTTTCTAGTGTGCTTGTCCAGTGTAGTAGATATTCGGGGAATCCTCATGCTGGGACCCCCCAAATGTGGCATGACCGTGAGAGGGGTGATGACGGCGACGCGCTTCAGCTTGCTTATATGTTTGTAGTCGTCGCTAAGTGATCTAAGAACATGAATGGATATTTTTATTTGTGTTCTTTGTACTGTCCAATCTATTCATTTCTGGATGCTGAGAAGTCATTAACGCTATACACGTTATACCAGTTTGGCTTGCTCTATTTTTTTGTGCGAAAGCTTCCAATCTATTCATTTTTAATCATGGTTGTATAATGAACAACAAAAATAATAAAAATTACGTCCAGATCCATAGACCACCTCGCAACGACTACTAGTACCAAGCGAGCCGAAGGCACGCTGCCATCATCGCCCCTCACTACCCTGAGCCGGAAAACTTGTTGTAGTAGATAGCCAGGAAGTCATCGTGCTAAGGCCCCATAGGACTAGCCCATCAAAACAACAACCGCCTCCGACCAAGAGAAGCGTAGATCAGAAGAATCCAACAGGAAAAAAACGAACGTAGACTGGATCCGGGCAGATATACGAAAGACAACCACCAACCGAATCTTGTGAGAAACACATCCACATGCCCTCTGATGATGCTATGGCCACCACTAGGACGGGGGCTAGGCGAGGAGAATTTATTCCATCTTCAGGGAGCCGCTGTCATCCCGTCTTCCTTACAAGGACGCAAACCCAAACAAAACTCAAAGAAACATTTAAAAACATAGCCCTCCTGCCGACAAGCGCCGGGATCCACCGCGGCCCATGGCCCTAAGGCCATAGGAGACAAGCCAGATTGATGACACCGTCGATGGTAGGCAGAAACCCTAGTTTGCTTATTCACTTGGGAGAGACGGAGTGGTGAGTCGCGTGGCTCCCGTAGTTTGGTTTGCTCTAAACGAAGTGAAATATATGTATGCTGCTCTGTGTCCCACAGGTGGTCGATGTCTAGCGGAGTGTTAAGCCCGAGAGGCTGCCACACCAGCACCGCGCTAGAGAAGGAGATGGCCATGCGCGAGGCATTCTAGAAGTGATGCGCACGCCTCGAGCATGAAAAGTCAGAGGTGATGGTTTTGTGATAAAGATTCGCCTTGGTGTTAAGCCTGTCCCTGATAAGCAACCAGCACTTAGACATTGTTTCTGGCCTTGGATCGCCAAATGTGGTCGGCATGGAAGTCTGGCTCATCGATGGAGGAGAGCAACGAGTAGGCACACCTTGCGAAGAACAGGACACCATGAGTGAGGAACCTGTCATCAGAAGCATCGGTGGTGGCAACATCCGCAACAAATGATAGAACAAAAGAAAGATCGGCGGACCCAACATGGGTTAGGCGGTTCCGCATGGTAGCGAGTAAGCCATCATGCAACACTTCACAGACAAGAATAAAGGGATGAGTGGAGTGGGAGAAGAGGTTGGGGTATTTGTGGGCTAGAGGAGTATCAATGGGCCATGTGCCAGACGAGGAGAAGGTAGAGGTGCCACTATTTGTTAAAAGGAAAGAAATTGAGAAAAGGTTTTGAAGCTGGCTTTTGATAATCTTCCAAAGGGATGAAGAGTTAGGAGGAGAGTTATACCCGACCCACCAGTGTTCAAGCGGTCCTGGTGTTTGTATTTTTCTGGATTTATTTCAGAATTTCTGGTGATGCGCGTTCAATGGCAGGACACGTTTCCGTCGACTACGAGGCGCCTATGGTGACTTCGTCAATCTCGAGATGATATGTCGGCTCGGTCTCTCGGAGGTGCTCATAGGGATAGTGTATGCATGTGTGTGTTCGTATGGGTGAGTATATGGGCGTATATATAGGAAGGTTTGTGTCTGTATTATGTTCAAAAAATATCCACAAATGTTTTTCTAGTGTCGACGGACATGCACCCAAAAAAATTCAAGAGGAAAAAGAGAGAAAAGAAGTAGAGAAACTGGTCAGAGGGATGAATCAGACCCGACATGGCGGGCTGTTTGGAGGGGCGTCAATATCTACTAAGCTCCATTTTTATTTTTAGGGTCAGTTTTTTGGGGCGGCTTCATAAAAAAGTTGTCTCACCCTAGCTTAAAGAATAAGCCATCCATGGCGGGCTGTTCAGAGATGCGTCAATATCTACTAAGCTCCATTTCTATTCTTATGCTCAGTTTTTTTTGGGCGGCTTAAAAACTAAGTTGTCTCACCCTAGCTTAAAGAATAAGCCGTCCCTATATTTTTTTAGGCTTCTAAACTAGCGATCCCAATGAATATAAGAGGTGGCTTAGTTTTTTAAGCCGCCCAAAAGAACTAGCCGTTAGGCCTTGGAGCTTTATGCGAATTCTTCCCATCAACATTACAATATCAATTATGGCAGGAAAAAAACTCAGCGGCAGAAGAACGGCGCGGCGCAAGCAGCGTATCCCTCTAGTCATTTGCTATGCCGGGATGATATACTCCTGGAATTTAGAGCACGCATGGTCTCAGCACCGGTGGAGGAATGGTCGGTGGTCCATGAGCTGCGAAGGGCACCTTGACCTGTTCAGGTTAAAGTTTGTGAACATTCTTGCTAACCCACGAACATCTTGAATTTATAATATCCCAGTTCAAGAGAAAATTTAGAAATTAATGAACGTCTTTAATTAGCAACATATTTGTTCAAAATCATGAATATTTTGTAATCCATTTAAAAAAAATCACGTACACCTTTAAATTAATGAATATTATTTATTTTTTAATTGGATGAAAATTTTAAAATTTGTGAACATTTTTTCCTAACATGTGAACAGTTTTCAAACTCTAAAAGCATTTTTAAAATGTGTGAATACTTTATAATAATATAGTAGTATATGTTTAGAAAACTGATGCTGATTTTGTAAGGAAGACGCTGCCTTGTTTTGAACCACTTTTCTTATTCGGTTACCAATACACATTTTTTCGTTCTTCAAGAGGGAGCCTTTATTATTTCTCTCTTCTGAAATCCAGTTCCGTGTGTAAAATACTAGGAATAGCAATGTAACAAGCAACACCCCCCCGCCCCCCCGCGTCCCCGTCGCCGATTGGACCTGGCAGTGCGAGGTGAGGCAACCATTTGTTTCCTTGTTCTTTCGGTTTTCTACGTTTATCTATTATTACTTTTTCATTTTTGAGTGTCTACTCGTATTTTATTTCTCTCCTTTTGAATTAATGAACAGTGTAAACCTTTTCGTGGGATATGTTTCAAATTTAGAGTTTTTATAAAACTTTTAAAAAATAAAGCCCATGATTTTTAAAATTTCGAACTATTTATATATTTTGCCTACTTCTTCAAATTCAAAAATATTTTTTAGTTTGTGGGAACATTTTTAAAGTTACCAAGCATTTTTAATCAGATATGTTTATAAATTTGAAAATATTTTTAAAAGCCATGGACATTTTCTAATTTTTATAATTTTGAATTTTTTTATATGCCATGATTGGTTTTCATATGAAAATAAAATCCATCTAAAAAGTGAGTGTGGCCTACCTTACGCCGTTTGCTGATGTACGCTACTGTACTATACGATCCAAGACAACCATAAAAAAAGAAGAGAAAAACTTTCCCCTCCTATCTCGCCATGCAGCAAGTGGAATATGTTTTGCCCATGCTTAATCTTACAGTAATGCAAACTAGCGAACGTTTACTGGAAAGTAACACCCTCGTAGCCGTTTGATCTCGATCAAACGATAATAGTTTTAGGGGGAAAATGTCTTCTCTAAAAAGATTTACACGCTAGTCTGAAGAAATTGCCACCTCCTACAACAAATTGATATCGAAATTTTCCGTGATTTCCATGCTCCCCAGCCAACGTTCGCCAGCTTAGAGGTTCATAATCTTCAGGCAAGATTAAGTTGCAACACCACTTCAACAAACAAAGATTTAAGTTGTGACATTGTTGACCTAGACGGCCCGCCTGGTATATAACCCTACAAACGTGCTTGTGAGCATCTGGGATCGTAGTATGTTCAAAACAAAAACACCACGGGCAACCGATCGAATAATGCAGCGTGTGTTTAACAGGTTGTGTGAACATGCGAACCAGCCATCACGCATCGAGCTCCGTGCTAATCCAAACCAGAGACAACAACCCGGAGTATGGTTAGGGCATGTCTAACGTTGACACTTAAACCGCCTATCCCAATGATTTTGCTTTTTTTAGTGTGAAGGAAACAAACCTCTGAGCTGGGAGTAAACAAGCCGAACATATGACTGGCACGAGGGAAGAAGATAGAAAAGCTCACAAACAATTTCAAGATTTTATACCGTTACAAAAAAGCGGGGTAGTATACTTATTGGGCACACGTTGAAATCAATAATGATATACAGACCAGATTAAATATGAATGGACGCTTTACACACATGCGCACAAAGATTACGGATTACTTCTCACCATTGCGTCTTGCGTCCTGCGGCAGGTATACTATCTCGCAATGCGCATGCATGAGACTAACACATGCTAGCTGCTAGAAATAGTCAAGGTGGCCACAGCTGAGATGGTGCATGGCCGACCTGAGGGGACCGTGCCTCATCATTGCACGTGTGATGATTGACATCTGCAGGGTGCTCCCATAGTCCCCGAGACCTATGGTGGTGAGAAAGAGCGTGCCGCCCATGCTCCTCATGGCATCAGGCGCCTGGTCGTCAGTCCCCTCTAATATCTCAATTTGCAATCTTGCAGCATCACACAATAGGAAAATATAGTGTAGATATGATACAAGATCATCCAACTGATGTTTGGTAGAGAAATGCTACATTATTTTGATTCTTGGCTAAATAAGCAGAGGCCTGGGAAGTGTAAACATGAATGAATATGAAGAAACGTGAGAGATATATATTGGGGCCAGTACCATTGAAGAGACGTGACAAGCATGTGGCAAGTATGACAAGGTAACATATACAACTCATGAGCTGCATTGCTACTTAGATTTTATTATTATTGGTTGCAAAAAATATATTCATCCAAGTAGCACATGGCAAGATTTTGCCCATGATTTATCACACTATCTTGATGATCTACCTTTCCTGGATTCTTTTTGTGTGACCTTTCCTAGACTTGATTATATAGTAGTTTGTACTATGATTGTCCGAGCTAGTAAACATATTGCAGAATTCTTGGAAATTCCATTCGAGGGTTGTAACCCTGGGATTATATTTGTTTCATGTCGTGCCATCGTCTTACTATGAGATACCTACATGTATACTAAGTGTGGGTGCGCTCACATCACATTTACATTTATTTAAAGTTAATTACACATGAGAATACAAAAGCGTCGGAGAAGGAGGCCAATAGTGCGAGGGAGTTCATAGCCTCGCTAAAAATGGTGGTCTCGGCTAAACAGAAACCATATGTACTTGTTTGATCAGGATTTGAGTAGGCTATGAGCTCTCACAACACGTCATCGAGGGAAGCACAAAATCATGCTCATCAAGAAATGTAGCTTTGTCCGCATATAGGTGCAATCAACATAAAACTTTGCAATACACGAGTTGTTTGATCAGGTTGCCAAAGTGAGCGCTCCGACAATGTAAGGAGGAGAAAATACCTGAGAAGGAGAAGACAAGATCGTCCAGAACCGAGACCAGTATGCTGAGTTGTGCTACACATATGGTCTAATCTTATGAAATTAAAATTACTCCCTCTTTCCATCTATATAGGGCCTAAAGCATTTTTCAAGAGTAACTATGTCCACATGTTAGAGCAATAATATATGACATGCAAGTTACACAAAGCATACCATCAAAGTCATACGTGAGAGGAGCTTTCAATGATATAGTCTTCACATTATACACCTTATATACTATTAATCTTGTCAATAGTCAAAAGGCAAGCCCAAAAAATACATGTGAACCAACCTGTGGTTGGATGGTTAGAGGGACTATGATATCCCCAGCCCACCAGGGTTCAAGTCCTGGTGCTCGCATTTATTCCTGAATTTATTTCAGGATTTCCGGTGATGCGCATTCAGTGGGAGGAGATGTTCCCGTCGACGACGAGGTCCCTATGGTGACTTCGTAAATTTCAAGATGATATGCCGGCTCAGTCTTTTGGAGGTGCTCATAGGGTAGGGTGTGCGTGTGTGCGTTCATAGGGATGAGTGTATGCACGTGTATATGAGCGCTTGCGTCTGTACCGTGTTAAAAAAATCCCCAAAAATACATTAGACCCTATATATATATATATATATGGAAGGAGGGAGTAACAGATGAGGTCGTGCCATCTGGTTGGATGGGGAGGGGGCCACAAATTGGGGGGGGGGGTAGTGGGAGGTCTGTGGAGATATTAACATGTATTATGAAGTTGTAGAGAAAATGCAAGCGGAAATGGGACAATTTGAGGGCGGGGAGGGGATCTTTGATTCTTGGAGAGCCAATAACTGCGGCCGAAGCAAAGAGAGCTCGGCCTAATCATAGGGTATTTGCAGTGAACAACATATGACTGCCCTTAAATACTTTTTGGTAGCTTATGATAAGTTAGTGAATCAGTGAGAAAATTTACCAAAGTTGTCCATAGTTTTCGGTAAGGGGTGCGGTGATGCTAGAAAGAAGGATCTCAAAGAAATTATTGGATTGATTTTGAGGCTCCTGACTACAACCCTAGCTAGGCAGACCAAGATAAGTGTCTTTATGTGCGAGGTACTGGGTTAGTTAGGTCCAATTAAGGGACATTTTATTAAGTAGAGGAACCAGATAGCCTTATTAAGTAGAGGAACCAGATAGCTAGATCTGAGCTGACATTCATGCTGTTGTTGCTCCTGTGCATAGGATATGATTTACAATTGTGAATCCAACATGGATAGACTCTAGCTATGTGCTAGTTATGAATCCAACAAAGAGGAAAGAGAGGTCGCCTCAACAGAGGGGCATTCCTGGTGGTGATATTGAGCACCTCTTTGCCTAGTGGCGAACTAAGCATTAGGGTTGGGCTGAGCTATCTAGGCAACCAGATTGACACTGGTGGCGACCTGGGCATCGGGGTTGGGGCTGGCAGCGGCCTAGCAATCATGTCCGGCTGAGGTCGACGGAGGTGGTGGTTCTTGATGGGGATGGCGATTTGAGGCGGACGAGGGTGAAGAAGCGAGGTAGGAGTGCTATGTGTGAGGCAAAAGAGGCGGGATGCGAGGAAGAAGAGGCAGGGGTGAGGCGGCGGCAAGCATCAATCGGTGACGACAATGAGAGTATGCCCGGTGTGATGCCCTGTTCCACCGAGTGCATGATAACTCTATCAGGTGGGCTAGTTACTAGATTAAGGCAGATTCCAATGGGCTAAAAAATAGCCTAATTATTATTTATTTGCCAACTAAAGCGGTTTTAGTGGGATGGGCTGGTTAGTCACACTTTTAGTCCCATTTCCATCTGTAGATCTATGGCTTGCTTCAAAGAACAAAGATGTTTTGTGTGAGAATGTAACGTCTATTATTTGGTAGAGCGGTAAGAAAGTGAGAAGGAAGCCCTGTTGAGTTGCATGGATTGTCATGGCCACACAAAAACACTTGTGGGGCCTTGATTTCGGTGACTTCGAGATTTTCAATCTCGCACTTCTCTCTGGACATGCATGGCGAGTTATGAATGATTTGGAGTCTCTCTGTGCTAAGATCCTCGAAGGAAGGTACTTCCTGAACTGTTTTTTCTAGACGCCGAACTGAGCTCGCACCGCTCACAAATATGGCGAATGATCCTCGATGGACGTGATATTTGGCTCAAGGCATCATATGAAGAGTTGGGATTGGTGAGACCAGTTATATATGGGATCACAATTGGATTCCCGTGAAATTTTTTAAGCGAACGATCGCCCCACTTATCCAAGATCCACCGCAATTAGTGGCGGAGCTAATCGATGCCACGTCTGCTGCACAGAAAGAAGAATGTGGTACGACCAGTTTTTACCCCCTTTGATGCAGAAGCAATTCTCAACATTCCGTTGTGCACGAGGAGAATAGGAGATTTTTGGGGCTGGAGTGATGAGAACCGCGACAACTACTTTGTCTATTCTGCCTGCCATACTATCATTAGAACAAAGATGAGCACAGAGAGTTGGTCGGAGGAGATTGCAGATATGTCTGATATGGCATCCAGGCTGATTATGCAAAAATCAATGTGTATGCGGCGGTGTCGACGAACGACGTGTCCGGTGATGGTGGCGCAATATACACAGACCACAACATGACCTTTTTGGGAGCGTGTCCGCAGCGGTTTCCAAGGGCAGTTCTGACCCAACTGCAGTAGTGAATTCATGTTGCATCTGATTTGCAAGGTGACGGTTGATGCTATAAAACAAGAAAAATTCTGCAAGCCACAGAGAAATTATCCTCGAGATAATTGGCCATTCGTCCGTTTATTATTATTATTTTTTATACATTTAGGAGCTCAAATTTTGAACCTCATAAATTTATCTCCAGGGAATGACTGTCGGACAGCCCGGTGATTTTCTTTTGGCGCCGACGATCTTGTTACGATTTAATTAAAGTTTAACGGAATTTGCTAAAGACAAACTTCCACCTGCAGCTTGATGTCATCATGTGTTTGTGCTGGATACGCCTCACGAGAAAACGCAAGGCAGTCGTAAAGGGAACGGATGATGATGAAACGTGCTCGGTATGGACACGCTTTCAACAAAGTCGTCCGTCCGGGCTAAGAGCATTACTAGTAGAACCCTCAAACCCTCAAATCCTTATAAATAGGGACTGTCTATTTGACATTTGATTGTTTTTCAATTCGAAAACAATCAAATACCCTGACCAATCAACAGCTGGCACCTGTAAATAGCAGAAATATCAACGGATAAAAAAAAGAACGCCTAAATGGGTTGGGATAAACATTTGACCCGGTTCGTCCTGGACAACAAACCCCTCCAGAAAATCAGGGGCCAGCATCCGCCTGATCTCCAGGACGACACATCACAAGCCCACAGTGGAACGCACGCAAAGGGCAAACCCCTCTTCACCTCTTGCTGGAACAAATCACAAAGAAATTGCTTCATCTACAAACAGAGAGATCAATATCAGCTATAATTCTGGGAAAAAACATAAAGAGACATCAACAAGGAATTAACATGGGAAAGACAGTAAAAATTTCAGAAAACATGCAGTGTAGGATCCTAGTAATTTCCAGTGTAAATCCCCATGTAACTATACTTGCAAAACACAAAATACCTAGAATTTCCAGTGTATATTCACAATAAATTCCAAACTGTAACTGCTGGTAATTACACTGCCAGTAAATCCTGGAAAATTACAGTGCAGATCCTAGAAATTTACAGTGCAAAAACCAGTGAAAATGTAGACAAAAGATGCAATTACACTGTAAATACCCAGTAAATTCCAGAGCAAATTAAACTGTAGTTGCCTAGTCTGTAAATCCTAGCAAATGACAGTGTAAATCATAGAGAATTACAGTGCAGAAACCAGTGTAAACAAGAGATTACACTGTAAACCCAGTAAATTCCAGTGTAAATTAAATCATGTCACCTAGTAATAGGAAATTACAGTGAAACTACACTGCAATTACAGTGTAAATTAAACCCAGTAAATCCTAGAAAATTACAGTGTAAATCATAGAAAGTTACAGTGAAAAACCAGTGTAAGCATGGAGACAAAAGACAACTACACTGTAAATACCTAGTAAATTCCAGTGTAAACTAAAGATACCTAGTAAAAATTCCATTGTAAATCCTAGAAAATTACAGTGAAAATTGGTGTAGTTTACTTTAATTTAGAGGGGATTTCCACTGTAAATCCTAGAAAATTACAGTGTAATTACACTGCAATTACAGTGCAAATTAAACTTAGTAAATCCTAGAATATTATAGTGTAAATCATAGAAAGTTACAGTGCAAAAGACGGTGTAAACATGGAGACAAAAGACAATTACACTGTAAACACCCAAATAATTACACTGTAAATCAAGAAAACTAAAGTAATTACACTATAAGTACCTAGCAATTTCCAAATGTAAAAAACTCAAGAAAACTAAAGTAATTACACTATAAGTACCTAGTTATTACACTGTAAGCGCAAAATACAACCTACGGAATGCATTCAAGCATGATTGCGATTATGCTAACACTGACATTCCGCTTTCATCTATTTCTATAAGCTTTGCTTCTGATGATTATGCTAGCACTGACATTCTACTTTTCAAAATGTGTCACGAGAGGAGCATGATGAGGACAGTAACTGAAGAGGATCTACTGAGATTGACACAGGAAGAACTCATATTAAATGTGAGATACAGTACCTAAAACTTTGCAAAGATGATTAAAATACATAAAAAGGTAAAAGGCTAACCAAAATTATGATGCAAGAATCATTTTCTTTCACTGCACTCCTTCATTCCGACATTATATACAAGGTATAAAATCAAAAATCTCAATTAACTGCTGCAAAAAATACCTAAATGTCTTAAAATTAAACTTGTGATGAACCTTGAGGTACATTCCGATCCGGAGATGGATCTACGAACATTGGGGAAACTAAGGAGGAAAACTACAGGAGCAAAGTAGAGGACAGTTTCATCACAACAGGAGATAACAATGTAAGGAAAACAACAACTGAATAACTATTACAAACAAATGGTGAAGGAAACACACTAAAAATCATTAAACCTACCTTGCAGACATCGGAGCTAGACTTGCATCATGAAGAGGCAGCAAAGCGAAGACGGTGGAGGAGAATCTAATCCCTGGGACACAAACCTGTTCTACAACATGAATCTGCAACATGTACACACAACAATTTTCAGCTGAAGAACATAAAAGGAGAAACATTTTAGAAAAAAAACTAAAAGAAATCCCTAAATGTTGCAGGACACTGAAGATGTTGATCCCAGTATAGCAACAGCTAAAATGAACTCAAGCACAGACTCAAATTGGGGATTTGTCGCTCGACTTGAGGAGATGGATTGTCAACAACAGTTTCAAAGTTCCTCTCAGCAATGAAAGAGTGAATAGAAAATAGACTTAGTATCTGCAAAAGTACAAAGAAACAACGCGCGCAAGAACAAACAAATAAGATCATACAAGAAAGAATATATAAATCAGAGAATAGAAACAAAAAAATAACTTCAAGAAGGAACTAACCAGAAGAGAACTTATAAAGAGAATGAACCTCACTTGTAGGAACAGATTTGACATTCAGAGATGAGTGTGATAAGAAATCTAGAACATCAATTATAAGGGATTGTGACCATTCAACAAATAGCTTGTGCTTGTCTTTGTTCCTAGCTTGAACAAGGTCTATAACTACCTAGGCAGCCTGAAAAAAATTCAGTAAACACCAAAAATAATCAACAAGCAATAAAAGGCAAGAGCACAAAGAACAATCCCCAAAACTACACTAACCTCAAACCCAAAACGAGCACCAAAGGATTTCTGCACATTCATTTCAAAAAGCAAGTCACTGCAAGGGGGAACATCACCATCTCTGCTTGCTGAAGATTTCTCAATAGATTGCTACAACAAGAAGCAATCCAAACAAATCACACGCGAAAACATTACAGGATTACAGTGAAAGACTGGGACAAATTACACTGCAATACTGAGATAAATTACACTATAAATCCGTACACTGAAATGCTGAAACAAATTACAGTGCAATACTAAGATAAATTACATAGTAAATCCTTACACTGCAAAGCTGAGACAAATTACACTGAAATTACATTCAAAAAGACACTGTCAAGCCAAACCAACCAACTAACAAATTAGAGACGAAATACTAAGTGAATTACGCTGAAAGGTTGAGACAAAATACACTAAAATTAAACTCAAAAATCATGCCTCTAGAAGTACATAAACATGTACCAAGGGGAACTAAACAGCTACATCTAACAACAAAAAATCAGCAGCCGAAATCAGGGACTAGAAAGAGCTTCACATGAGCAGGTAGCATCAGGAGATGAGCAGGTAGCATGGTAGCATCACTGAAAGAGCTAGGAATCTACATAATCCTCGTGTACAGGCACATGAGCAGAACATAAGCAGGAGAAATCCCGCATGCTACTGATACATCTATAGAAACCCCCACGCTACATCTACAGAAACAAGGGGAAACCCCGCTGCATCTACAAACTACAACAGCAGCCCACCAGAGACGACCACAACAACCACAAAACCTAGAAATCACACCTACCAGCGGCCGCATCAGAAGGTGAGAGGGTGACATGAACTGGCCTAGATATGGAACAAACACAAGCAGGACAGCAAACTCGACAGAGCGACAGAGAGGAACAACCAACCGCGAGACCGGGGAGCGAATAGAAAGGGGACAGAAATGAAGCTCGAGCGCTGGAAGTTCACGAAATCGCCATGGACAGGGAGAATCTCCTCCTCTGCTCCGCCGCTCGAGCTTCGCCTCAGCCTTATCGAAACAGAGAGGAGAAAATGAAAACAACACAAAAATCAGACCAGGCCGGGGCAGCCGTAACGGGCAGAGAGAAAACCGCACCCACAAAAAAAACCGGACCCGGTAACAAGCCCGACGAAAAACGAAAAACAGCGCGAATCTCCACGCAAGAACGGACGGACAACAATTTGAATGTCAACGAATTGCAAAACACTCAGCTGTAAAATAGCAAAACCGTATAAATAACTGCTTTTTTACAGTTTGCGGGCAAAAAATCACGTAGACTAGAACCCCTTAACCCTCAAACCCTTAAATTTTTTTAAGGGTCCAACCCTCAAACCCTCTCCCAACCCTTAGAAGTAAGGGTTGGGGACCAAAACCTACCCCAACCCTCACTTGGCGGTTATCTTCCCGCCAACTCCCGCGCCAGCATCCACGCCAGCGTCCGTGCTGCTAATCGCCCTCGCCGCCGCCCGCCGCCCGTCGACCTCCGCGCCCGCCCCCCCAGTGCCGCTGTCCTCCACCTCCTCCCGTGTGGCCATTCATCGCCCCCGCCATCGCCATCCGTCCGCCCCCGCGCCGCCTGCCGCCCGCCCAGCTTCTCCTCAGCGCCCGCCCGCCCAGCTTCTACTCCGTCTTGCCCGCCGCCTCCGCCTCTCGCCTCGCCTCTCCTCCTCCCGCCTCCGACTCAGCGCCTCGCCTCGACCGCCGCCATCGCCCTTGGCCGTGCCCGCTCCCGCCCGCGCCCCGCCCTCGCCTCCGCCTCCCACCCCCAGCCTTGCCCTCCCGCCCGCCGCCCGCCATCCGCCCCTCTCCCGCTGCCCCCTCATTGTCGTGCACGAGGTGTTGACGGTATGCCATAACCACAATATCGTTGATGGGGAATATTCCATTATAAGGGTTGGGTTTGAGGGTTCTAATCTTTTGCCCCTGTTTTTCAACTTGTAAAAGTGCACAAAAGGCTCATTTTTGGACCCTTAAAACGCTAGTGAGGGTTTGAGGGTTTGAGGGTTCTACTAGTAATGCTCTAAGATTCCTCTGTCGCCCTCGTCCCTCCGTCGTCGACAGCAACTGGCCACCATGATTCCGTACTCACTTCACCTCTATGTCGCGCACTTGGCACATAATCTATGTAAGTACTGTACTACTATGTTGGAAATGCCCACTTGACTCGCCTGGGACGCCAGAGAAGGCGACGACTCTTTTCCTGAAGCAACCGCTCCTCCCTTCCTCTGCTCTGCACCAACCCCAACGGCCGGCGGAGCGGACACAGCCAAGCACGCGGGCGGCGGGATCCAGGAGGGGATCCCGGAGCGGGCTGATGGCTGAGCCGGGCGCGGACGAGCACCAGAAGCGACACCAGGGACGGCCCTCGCCCGCCGTTCTGCTACTCAACTGCGACCTGCCCCCTCCGGCCAAACTCTTCGGCCCCTCCCGACTCCTACGGGAGTCGGGAGGTTTAGGAAAATGGAATAGGTTTTGCACATGCTTAATCTTACGGTAATGCAAAGTAGCGAACATTTACTGGGAAGGAACACCCTTGCAGCCATTTGATCTCCATCATACAATAGCAGTTTTAGGAAAAAAATGTCTTCTCTAAGAAGAGATTTACATGCTAGTCTGAAAAAATTGCCACCTCCCTACAACAATTTGCCTTCAAAATCGTCCGTGATTTCCATCGTCCCCAGCGAACGTTCGCCAACTAAGAGGTTCATATAGGCAAGATTAAGTTGTAACGCCAGTTCAAAAAAGAAAGATTTAAGTTGTAACATTGTTGACCAAGACGGCCCGCCTGGTATATAACCCTACAAACGTGTTGTGAGCATCTGTGATCGTAGTATGTTCAAAACAAAAACGCCGTGGGCACCTGATCGGATAATGCAGTGTGTGTTTAACAGGTTGTGTGAACATGCAAACCAGCCATCACGCATCAAGCTTCGTGCTAATCCAAACCAGAGACAACAACCCAGAGTAGTGTTAGGGGCATCTCGAACGTCAGACTCCTAAACCACCTAGCCCAGTAATTTTGCTTTTTTTAGTGCAAAGGAAACAAGCCTCTGAGCTGGGAGTAAACAAGCCGAACATATGACTGGTACGAGGGAAGAAGCTAGAAAAGAAGCCGCTCACAAACAATCTCAAGATTTTATACCGTTACATAAAAGCGGGGCAGTATACTTATTGGGCAAACGTTGAGATCAATAATGATCTACAGACCAGATTAAATATGAATGGACGCTTTATACACATGCGCACAAAGATTACGGATTACTGGTCACCATTGCGCCTTGAGTCCTGCGGTAGGTATACCGACTCGCAATGCGTATGCATGAGACTAACACATGCAAGCTGCCAGGAATAATAGTCAAGGTGTCCAACTCCGAGATGGTGCATGATGGACCCGTGGGTGCCGTGCCTCTTCATCGCACGTGTCATGAGTGACATCCGCAAGGGTGCTCCCATAGTCCCGGAGACCTATGGCTGTGAGAAAGAGCGCGCCACCCATGCTCCTCATGGGTCATGGCCTCAGGCGCCTCATCATCAGTTCCCTCTACTATCTCAATTTGCAGTCCTGCACCATCACACAATAGGAAAATATAGTGTAGATATGATACCAAGCTCATCAGACTGATGTTTGGTAGAGAAATGCTACATTACTTTTATTCTTGGCTAAATAAGCAGAGGGCCAGAAAGTGTAAACACGAATGAATATGGTGAAGGATGAGAGATATATATTGGGCCAATACCATTGAAGACACGTGACAAGCATGTGGCAAGTATGACAAGGTAACATGTATAACTCATGAGCTGCATTGCTACTTAGATTTTATTATTGTTGGTTGCAAAAATCTATCGCGACAAGATTTTGCACATGATTTATCACACTATCTTGATGATCTACCTTTCCATGATTATTTTTGTGTAACCTTTCCTAGACTTGGTTATATAGTAGTTTGTACTATGATCGTCCATGCAAGTAAGCATATTGCAGAATTATTCGAAGTTCCATACGAGAGTGGTGACCCTGGGATATTTTGTTTCATGTTGGGGCGTGGTCTTATTATGAGAGACCAACATGTATACTAAGTGAGGGTGCGCTCGCTCGCATTTTACATTTATTTACAGTTAATTACACATTAGAATACAAGAACGACCGAGAAGAAGGAGATCAATAGCGCAAAGGCGTTCGTAGCCTCGTTAAAAATGCCGTCTCGGCTGAATAGAAACCATCTTTACTTGTTTCTACGAAGGTCACCAGCAAGATTTGAGTAGGCTAGGAGCACTCACAACGTGTCATCAAGGGTTGCACGGAATCAATGCTCATCAAGAAATGTAGCTTTGTCCGCATATAGGTGCAATCAACATAAAAGTTCCCAATACAAATACGTGAGTTGTTTGATCAGGTTGTCTAAGTGAGCCTTACGACAATGCAAGGAGGGAAAACTACTAGAGAAGGAGAAGAGCAAATGATCCCAAACCGAGACCAGCCTGCCGAGTTTTGCTATACCTATGGACTGATCATATGAAATTAAAATTAACAGATGAGGTTGTATCATCTGGTTGGAGGGGGAGGGGGACCACATAAAAAAGGGTGAGGGGGGGGGGGGGTTGGGGGGGTAGTGGGAGGTTAATGGAGAGATTAGCACGTATAACGAGGTTGTAGATTTTTTTTCTTCTTCTGAAAGTACTCTACCCGATGTGTCAGTTGCATCCATGCAAACTAGAGATCGCAAGGGCAAAGGAGAGAATTTGAGGGTGGGGAGGGGATCTTTGATTCTTGGACAGCAAGAACTGTGGCCGAAGCAAAGAGAGCTCAGCCCTAATCAATGCATATTTGAAGTGAACAACATGACTACCCTTAAATATTTTTTGGTAGCTTATGATAAGTCAGTGAATTGGTGAGCCAATTTTAACTACCTCCCCCCCCCCCCAGCTAGGCACACCAAGATAAGGGTCTATGTGTGAGGTAGTGCTGCTCTTGTGCATAGGTTATGATTTGCAATTATGAATCCACCATGGATAGACTCTAGCTATGTTCTAGTTATGAATCCAACAAAGAAGAAAGGGAAGTCGCCTCAACAGAGAGGGAATTCCTGATGGTGATATTGAGCACCTTTGTGCCCAGCGGTGAACTGGGCGTCGGGGTTGGGGCTCAACCATCTAGGCAACTAGAATTGACACTGGTGACGACGTAGGCATTGGGGTTGGTGCTGGCGGCAACCTAGCAATCACGTCTAGATGGGGTCGAGGGGGTGGCGCGATTCTTGATGGGGATGGCGATTTGAGGCGGAGGAGGGAGAAGAATCGAAGTAGGAGGGCTACGTGTGAGGCAAAAGAGGCGGGGTGCAAGGAAGAAGAGGCATGGGGTGGGGTGGTGGAAAGCATCAATCAGTGGCGGTAGTGAGAGTATGCCCGAGGTGGTGCCTTCTGCTACTGTGTGCATGATAACTCTATTGGGTGGGCTAGTTACTAGAGTAAGGTAGATTCCAATGAGCGAAACAGGATAGCCTTATTATTATTATTTTGCCGACTAAAGCGTTTTTAGTGGAATGGGATGGTTAGTCACACTTTTAGTACCATTTCGACCTGCAGCTCTATGGCTTGCTTCAAACAACAAAGAAGTGCGTGTGAGAATGTGGTGTCTACTATTTGACAATTTTGGTGGGGTGGTAAGAAAGGGAGAAGGAAGCCCTATTGGGTTGCATGGGTTGTCATGACCACACACAAACACTTGTCAGGCCTTGGTTTCCGTGACTTCGAGATTTTCAATCTCGCACTTCTCTCTAGATAGGCATGCCGAGTTATGAATGATTCAAAATCTCTAAGTGCTAAGCTCTTCAAAGAAAGTGACTTCCCGAATAGGGCTCACACCCCTCACAAATCTGGCGAGCAATCCTTGATGGACGTAATATTACGGCTCAAGGCATAATAAGAAGAGTTGGGGATGCTGAGAGGACTTATATATGGGATCACAATTGGATTCCCATGGAAAGTTTCAAGCGGCCGATCGCCTCACTTTGTCCAAGATCCACTGCAATTAATGGCGGAGCTAACCGATGCTATGTATGCTGCATGGAAAGAAGAATGTCGTACAGTCAATTTTTACCCCCTTGGATGCAGAAGCAATTCTTAACATTCCGTTGTGCACGAGGAGAATTGGAGAATTTTGGGGTCGGAGTGAGGAGAACCGCGACAACTTCTTTGTCCGTTCCGCCTACCGTATGATTAGAACAAAGATGAGCAGGGAGAGTGCAGGTATGCCTGATATGGCATCTAGAAGTAAGGGATGGACCTCACTTTGAGAAATCTTAGTCCCTGCAAAGCTCAGGGCGTTCCTATGGCATCTAGTTGAACATTTGATACCAACAGGTGACCTCCTTCACCATAGGAACATGGCCACGAGCCCACGACAAGCATATGTCTTTCTTGCGGTGCACACATTACTTGGAGACAAACCCTCCCGTGTTATTCCATGGCGAGAAGCATGTGGTATCTGTCCTCGGAGTCGATGGTAGAGACTAACCAAGATGGCAATGCGAAGACTTGGATTTCAGTGCACGAAACCTTGCAAAGTGATGATTTCGTTCGCATCGTGGTTACCCTATGGGCGATCTAGGCGCGAGGAGGAAGGCAATTCATGAGGAAATATTCTAGAGCCCTCCCCCCATTGTTTCATAACATCTTATATGTATGAAACTCAAGCTCTTGAGAGAAGCCAATCCTCGCCCCAACCAGATCCTCGGCCACAAGACAACCATAGTGCCTCCCTGGGCTGATTGTGCAAAAAGCAACGTCGATGCAGCGGTGTCGAGGAACGGCGGGTTCAGTGATGTTTGTGCAATATGCACAGACCACAAGAGGGCCTTTCTGGGGGCGTGTTTGCAGTTTTTTCAAGGGCATTTCTAACCCAACTACACTAGAAGCACTTGCTGCCAGAGAAGCCATGGACGTTTCAGATGATCTATATATTCAACAAATTCATGTTGCCTCCCGTTGCAAGGTGGTGGTTGGTGCTATGAAGCAAGGAAGTTATGCGAGACAAGGAGCAACTATTCACGAGATCATTGGCCATTCATCAGTTTTTTATATTTGTTATTACAGTCCATGAGTTTAGGAGATCAAATTTTGAAAGCTAAGAATATAGTGAAGCATGCTTTATGTATATGGACGGGCGGTCATGTTTGGTTAGACCAACCCGACGATCTTCTTTTCATCACATTTTGATGATTTAATAAAAGCTTAGCGAAATTCTCCTAAAAACAAACTTCTACCTGCAGCTTGATGCCATGGTGTGTGTGTTGCTGGACAAAACGTAGGGCAGTTGTAAAGGGAACGCAGGAAGAAACGTGCACTGGTCTGGACACGTTTGGAACAAGAACAAAGTCTTCCGTCTGGGCCAAGATTCCTCCGTCGCCTTCGTCCGTCAGTCGTCGAGAGTAACTGGCCGCCGTGATTCTCTACTCACTCACTTTGTGTTTGTGTGTCGCGCACTTGGCACATAATCTAAGCCTGGGACGCAACAGAAGGCGACGACTCTTTTCCTGAAGCAACCGCTCCTCCCTTCCTCTGCTCTGTACCAACCCCCACGGCCGGCGGAGCGGACACAGCCAACCACTCGTACGGCGGGATCCAGGAGGGAAGCCAGCAGGAGCGGGCTCATGGCCAGGCCGGGCGCCGACGAGCACAAGAAGCGGCGCCAGGGACGGCCCTCGCCCGCCGATCTGCTCCTCAACTGCGACCTGCCGCCCAGGGGCGGACCTACGTAGTGCCAACCGGGGTCACAGGACACCGGGTAAATTCTGTAAGTACCCTATACATACGGCGCATATACGGCTGTGACACCGGTAATAAAAGCAGATGGACACCGGCTAGAGCTACTCAAGCGCGGCCCATCTGGTGGCCCCTTCACCCAGCGCTGAGCCACACGGTCACGCGTGCGAGCGAGGCACAAATACAGCCAGGTCCCAAGTTGTCGATCAATTGTTTTTCTTTCGAATATCAGTCAATAGGCCCAGCCACCACGCCCCTACAATACTAGTGTAGATAACTAGAGAATGAAAGAAAAAATATATAGAACAACGGTTCGTGCATCAACCTCTCTATTCTGCGTGCCTCTATAATTCTGTTTTTTTTCTTCTAATTCTTGATTCTTTAACTTTTTTTTTTGGCAATTGCTTCTGTAACTCAATCAGTATACTTTATTAGTTTACTTTTCCATAAATAATTTAGCTTTTTTAACACCACCTCATACATTAATTGATCAAAAGAAATGTTACAATTGTTCATAACAAAATTCACCACACAGTGCGGTACATCATTAACAAGGATACCGTCCGATCTATTGTCAAAACAAAACTTTGCTTTATGTGATCAAGATATTTGGTTTCATAGTTTGGAGTTTTTTTATATAATTTAATGTCCAACTTTGCTAATCTAGCATTTCAAGTATAACACTTCATTACGCGGAGTATTCCAATTATAGTGTCGTGCCCTTATGCCTTTTTGCAAAAAAAAAGAGTATATGTTACATTTATATATAACATTGGTTGACCTCCAAAACACCAAAAGTACCTGATATACACATGGACACCGGGATATTTTTGTCCTGGGTCCGCCCCTGCTGCCGCCTCCGGCCAAACTCTTCGGCCCCCTCCCGACTCTTCTTCACAGGTAAGGCGCGTCCCCTTCAAGGATTGGCCGGGGCGCATCGCTCATCTTTCTTGTTTTCTTTCTTTTCGCGCGAGGAAAGACTGGAGAGCGCGGCGGGGACGGACAAGAAGAACGAAGGCGGCAACGACGAGCTGCGGCGGGCGCTGCGGCTGTCGCAGTCGCGGGCGCGGGAGGCGGAGCAGAAGCTGGCGGCCACCAACGGTGGCCTCGCGGCGCTGCTCGTGCGGGAGTCGGTGCTGCTCTCGGCGCACCGCCGGTGGGTGATGATGCTCGAGGCCGAGAACTCCGCGCTCAGAGCCGCCGGCGCGGACCCTGAGGAGGAGGATGAGGGGGACGGCCCCCGGCACCGGCTGGCCGCCGCGTGGTGGGTCGCGCTGGCGGTCTGCGTCGTCGGCCTCGCCCTCGCCAACCTCCTGCTCTGAAAATAACCATCCATCCCTATTACAGTAGTTTGATTGATTTCCTTCTGTAAATCTTCCTGCTCTGAAATTAACCATCCATCCATCCCTTCAAAAAAAAAACATCCATCCATAGTTTCAGTGATCCATAGCTGGGTTACAGTGGTTAACCTCGTGCTGTTGTAGATCAACAGACGAAATCAAGAGGGGCTGGATAGCTTGGAGGATTGGTAGATTGGCCCGGAAGGGAAGCCGCCCTATCCGTCTCTGCACGCTATCTATCTATCAGGAGATTTAGGACAGTGACCTGCCTCTTACTACAATTTAGCCTGGTTTGGATAACTGTGGCCTTCAAGTCCTGTTGAATATGGAAAGCTTATCTAGCCATGGCATAGTGATCCATGAGAGCTGACTGACTGCGACATTTCTTAGGGTGCAGGCTACCGTGCTAATTAGTGTCGCGAGCTGGTTTCCTTCAGGCTTATGTTCACTAGTTTATCCTGGCTTTGCCAGGTTCATCACGTATGTCCTTATCCTCCTGGTTTGTGTGTGGAGTCTAATGTAATCTGTGTCTAAGACTGGCCTCATCTTGCGGATCTTGCACGATCCGGTTGTTGTGTGATGTGGTTCTTCACAACCCGGCAATGTAAATCAAGTTCTAATGTTTGAGCTGAGAGTATGGTCTTTTGGGTCGGGTGTTATGCTAGAGCAACTCCAACACGCCGACGTACACGGACGCCGGGACGCGTGTGTTGCCTGTTTTTTGTCTGTTTGGGCGGCTGTAGGCGCTTTGTCCACGTTTGACCGGTATGCCCAATAGGCTGACAACTTTTCGTCCACGTCCAAAGCAAATTTAATCTAAAAAACGCCAGCAGACATTGCCAGTGTCCATAGTTTATGCCGGCGGACATGTCAACCTTCAAAAAAACACAGTTAATTCTGATGCGCCAGTGGTCGGCATACTTGCCAGCACACAAAAGGGACTGTAGTTCAACCACGTCATACCCCTCGGTCGTGGTCATGCCGGCACAAATGTTGGCATACAAAAAAGAAGGCGCTCTCGGTCATAAATCAACCATCTAGCTCGAGCATCTCATTTTGCCTCTTCTCGAACCATGACCTTCTTGGGACACCTTGCTTAAGCCCACATTATGATCTCCACCTCCTTCATCATGCAGGCGAGTGACCTCTTTTGCTTTGGTCCTTGCATTGGTCGCCTCTATCTCGAGCTTCTTCACTTGCATGTCCGCCTTCATCTCTAGCTTCTTTGCTTGTATGTCGGCATCCATTTGGAGCTTCTTCATTTGAAGCTCGATGTAGGCCTTCATCCGCTCCTCCTTTCTCTTAACGACGCTTCTCCTCCCTTGCCTCCTTTTGGTTCATCATGCCTTACATAGTTTCTTGCAAGGCAAATGTCGCCGCAACACGCTTCACCTCTTTCTTGGCGTTGGTCTCTCCCCGCGACCGCTTCTCTCCCTCTCCATGGTCCCCGACCGCCACTGGCCCTCCATTCTTCTTGAGGGCGGCGTATTGCTCCTTGAACTTCTCGTCATTTTAAATGATTGTCCAACAACGTGTGAGGGTGAATGGCTTGTTCCCATGTTGGCCCTTGAATTCTTCCAAGGCTTGGAATGCCTATAAACCAAATAAAAACATGAATGTACAGTCATATGCAATGGACATGCAAGCATCAGGCAACAGAAACGGGAATGAAGATGAAGGAATTGTATATCATGTCTTTGATGCCGATAGCACTAACGGGGCGGCCTTCAATGCTGTCAAGGATGGCAGAAAACTTGTTGCACTCTTGTTGGATGAGCGCTCACCTTTATCATGAATGATCGAAGCAGAAAAAATGTTTCTTTCCCACCATCCAATCAGCCCAAAAAAGTGAGTTACCAGGCTTCCAATATGTCTGAAACCCTGCTTTTTGGCCTAGATAATTATTGCACATTAGAGTTTGCCAAACACCACCCTTGGTAAGTAGCTTGAACAACCATTTAGGTCTCCTTTGGTTCGTAGGATAGAAATATCATCGGAAAAGGAAAATCATAGAAAGTGAGATGACATGCATCTCAATTCTTATAGAAAAGAGATGTCGTTTGATGCATAGGATGTGATTTTTTCATTGATTCTAGGCTAATGTCATTTTTTCTTTAAAGTGTGAACGATTGGTTTCTATCCTGCAAAAAATAGGAATTCATTCCTACAAACCAAAGGGCTCCAAATAAATATTTTCTACAAAAATCATGTCCTACATAATTTGAATTCCTCCAAACAAAATGAGGCCTAAGTAAGGCATTATTCTTGACCTAAAGAAAGGAAGAAAGAGATTTTGACTATCGTCTGCGCTGTTTGGAATGTCTGGAAAGAGATTTCACCCATAGACATCCATCCTGCCACACATTTGTGTGCACCTACATAGCGGCACAAAAAAAAACCATTCTCCTGGAAGAGAAAGAGATTTCACCCTTTTCACCTGAGTATGCTGATGTTGTGATCAATAATTAAAACCAGGCTTTCCCTCACTCAGCTGACTATGAAGTTCATGATAGTAGCATGATAGTGCACGGCCAGAACAATGCAGATACAAAACTTTGATCCTAGGTCTGAGGCACAAAAGAGCCACCCTCAGGGTAGGAAGCAAGCAGATAGATTGTACTAACATTAGAAGAGCATCACTACGAGTCAGGGCCTATTCGGAGTCCCTCCGCTCCACGATTCGGCTCCAGGAGCAGGCGGAGCTGCAGTTAAAAACCGCGGAGCGAGGAAACAAGTGCTCTGCAGATCCCGAGATTTCAAGGAGCTGGTGGACTGCCGAACGGCTCCTACGATTTTGGGTTAAGTCCAAATCTGGTTCCAGTCGCTTCTACGATCGATTTGTGATCGAGGGCACTTTTTTCATGGTCGAGGATGTTTTGACCGCCATGTGTGATCAGCGCTGCTTCCGGTGCAATGGTCTGGTCAGCGTCAAGCTTGAAGAAAGAGCGGTGATGACGCCATGCAACAGCTGGTCCTTAAGTAAGTTGAGTTCCCCAGCTGCTCGATATATTGGTTGCTTCGTAACATCTAAATAGGTTAAATAGCTAGCCTACACTAACATATACATGTACCCTGGCCTTGTAAGTTGTAAAACAAGATTGGGTAGCTAGGAGAAAAAACAACCGGTACATAATCCAATACGACTGCTTCCGGCTAGAACCCATAGAGATTGATTGCTTAGCTAGGTAGCCATCCGCAAGTAGTACACCTGCCGAAGAAACAAATCTGGCTGTAGTGAGCTAGCTCTATACGCACGGCTCAATCAGCTTCCATCGATTCTTCAAGTGCGTGGCTGTTGCTTTCGACGAGGAGTATATTGATGATACTGGCAAGGATTGTCCGTGCAGAGCTAGTACCAATAGTCAGTTCCCTCTAATATCTCAAGTGGCATCATGCCTACAACGAAATTGTAGACAACTAAGTAAAGATGATGTTGGATAGATAAAAGTCGCATTCTGATTCCTAGCTAAAGCAGTGGCGCAAGCAGATAGTGCAGGCTTTGATGATGAAATATGAGACGGTATTTATAAGCCCATTGCCAAAGAAACTTTCACATGAAACGAAAGCATGTGGCAAATATGACACAAAGTTACACAGCTCATGACCAGGAGTGTTTGTTATTCTTCACCCGCAAAAAAAAGAGGGTTTGTTATTCTTATTTTCATGTGAGGGGATAAGACTCGATCAGTCCTCTCACACTTCTAAATTCTAATTGAGGGAGATGCTAAGGCTCAAAGCAACGGTCATGCATCCATTGCATTGTTTTCATGGCCCCTGGAGGCACGAAGAACTTATGCAAGCCGTTCGTGACAGATTTAACCAAGACATGCAAAAGTTGCAAAGGCTATATCGCCATAGTAAATTGGGTTATGTTTTACTATCAGATAGGTAGACGTGCTAGATTAAGTTAGTTATAGAGGCGTAGTACATTGTAATTCTTTAGATTAAAAAAGATAGGATCACTCATAATGCATGCAGTGTAACGTAAATATCCTTTCTTTCCCTCTCAGCTCGCCTGTGTGCATGTTTAACAGGTGATGTGAACATGCGAACCAGTGTCAGGATCCACGGCTGCATGCATGGGTCGCGAGACTCAAGAATCAATAACCGTACAAGTCCAAACCAGAGACGTGCCCCATGTGCCGTGGCGCTAGGTACAGTTAAGCTCCGTACATGAAACATGAACGAAAAGTGGTGAATTAGTGGGGGTCGATCATGGCTGCGGGACCATGGAGCAGGCTAGAGCCAACAGGAGCTCTGTTATGGAGTTATCAATGACGGCAGGTTCATTGAGGTTCATGACTCCCGAGACACAAGCATCACTATCTGAACAAGTCCAAACCGGTGATGTGCCTCGGTGCCAGTGGAGTTAAGCTCGGAATAGAAAACATGAATGGGAAGCAGTGCTTTAGCAGGAGTCGATCAAGGCCGCCATGCATATCATGGAGCAGGCAGGGCCACCGACGGATGGCAGCTCTGTCATGGCGTTGGCAATCTTTGGGAGCTTGGACAGCAGCTCGAGCTGTATGAGCTTTGGCCATTTTCTACTGGACAAACTTGGCATCTTGTCCTTCCGGCGGATGTGGATAAAGAACGTGAGCCCTCGTCTGAATAGAGGCCAGTTCTCCCGCGAGCATTGAAGGTAGTGTCCACACAGAATGTATGACCTTCTCAATTCCTTCTAATATCTTATAACTTGCACCATCATACAATAGAAGTTATATTTTACATGTGATGCATAGATCATCGATATGATGGTTGATGGATAAAAGTTGCATTTTGATTCCTCACTAAATAAACGGAGTGTCATATATACATTGCAAACCTGAATGGGTATGGTAACATATGGGAGGGTATATATTGAGCCCAACACCCCCAAAGAAACTTGGCAATCATGTGGCAAATATGACACCAAGTAACATGTACAACTCATGAGATGTTCTGTTAATCAGATTATGATTTTTGGGTGGAAAAGCCTTGACGTGTCCCTCACACTATATTTATGTATGTAGCATGAAATCCTCGCATCTAACTTCCGCTTGAAGTTGAGTATTCATGCACTACAAGAAATATGCCAACTTGTGATCTTCTCTCAGTGACCCCGGCTGAATTGGTCGTAAATTCACGGCCATTTCGCTTGGAAGGGCTCAAACCCTAAAATTGCCTTACACCAAATGGTCATAAAGCAGACAAGAGCGGTCAACGACCTTATTTCTACATGATTACGACCAATATAAATGGTCATGAGGTTGTGAACGTGGATGCATTGGTACTTAAGGTGTCACTCAAGGTGGGCTTGGCCCTCGGTGGAACGAGGCCACCTTCTTTTGAAAAAAAATATGTGTGCCATGTAGGCCTCGGCCCATCCAGGAAGAAATGTGGGATGCCCTCATATTACTAAAAAAACATATATTCGGCCCAACGAAAATGGGAAAATAACAAGTTTTTCATGTATTTAAATATTTCTAACCAATATTAACAATGTTTTATATGTATACAAAAATGTACAATGTGTAAAAACAAATATAGACATCAAAACGTATGTATGAAAAGATGTTTGTTTTTGGGAATATATGAAAATATGTTACTCATGTATTCGAAAAAAGTTAAACATATATAAACAATATGTACAATGTGTCTTAAAAATGTAGACATGTGTTCAAAATATTAGACATCAAAATATTTATTAAAAATGTTAATGATGTAACTAAAAACCGTTTAATATCTATAAAATACTTATTAAAAATGTTAATGATGTAACTAAAAACCGTTTAATATCTATTAAAAAATGTGGTCTAATACTCTTGAAAAATGGAGAAGTTTTTTTTACAGAAAATATTTGTTATGTTCTTAAAAAAACTCATTTTGGGAACTCGAAAAATGGAAAATGAATATGCGGAAATTTGTCTTTCTCATGAGAGGTGGATAAAAAAACTTTTTACACCCAACCATTTGGTCAATTGTACATTAAATATGACCTAGTATTTTAGAAATTTGATTTGGTCCAATTTTGCAACAAATATATGGGAGGTTCTTCACAAAAAAACCTCATTTTGGACACTAAAAAAATGGAAATTGATTTTTTGTCCAAAGAAAATAAAAATACCTTAGGAAACATTGTTCGTCATTGCAAGATGCACCCTCGTGCACTATATGAGACCGTTTGAACAAACTATGCGATGAATTTTTTATGCCCGTTTCAAAATGCGGTCAAAACGGCGGGCTTGACCGTTCCTAGCTAGTGGTTGAATCATGGAAAACTTTTGATGTTTCTCTGATTAAATAGATACTTATGTACCTATAAATGATTTTTGGAAAAAATAAAGAGCAAACTATGAGGTAGCTGCAGTTCAAATTTGATCCGCTTCCTCCTAAATCGGCAGAAATTTGTCTTTTTCACCAGAGGTGGATCAAGGCTGTTGACACCCAACCATTTGGTCAATTGTGCACTAAATATATCCTAGTATTTTATAAAGTTAATTTGGTCTAATTTTGCAACAAATATATGGTAGGTCCTTCACAAAAAAACTCATTTCGGACACCCAAAAAATGGAAAATAAAATTTTCATCCAAAGAACATGAAAAATCCCTTAGGAAACTTTGTTTGGAATTACAATATGCACCCTTGTGCACAATATGAGATCTTTTGAACAAACTATGCCATGTATGTGGCCATAAGATTGATCATTTGGCTTGAAAGTCATGAATCTTCACGCATGATAGCTCATTTCTGAGAACATTCTTTAAAATAATTGTCGTATTACCATTTTATTAATTTTTCTGGCAACTTGGTCACATATAATGACACAATGTGAAGGTTTTCCATTTTTTTGGTTTTTTGAATATTTTATGCGAGTTTCAAAATGCGGTCAAAATGGTAGGCATGACTGTTCCTAGCTACTGCTTGAATCTTCATTTTTTTTGTGTTTCTATGATTAAATAGATACTTATGTACCTAGAAATGATTTTTGAAAAAAAATAAAGAGCAAACTATGAGGCAGCTGCAGTTCAAATTTGACCCGCTTCCTACTGAATCAGCGGAAATTTGTCTTTTTCACGGGACGTGGATCGAATCTTTTGACACCCAACCATTTGGTAAAATTGTGCATTAAATATGGCCTCATATTTTAGAAAATTAATTTGGTCCAATTTTGCAACAAATATATTGTAGGTCCTTCACAAAAAAAACTCATTTTGGGCAATCGAAAAATGGAAAGTGAATTTTTCATCCAAATAAAATGAAAACTTCCTTAGCCAACATTGTTTGTCATTCCAAGATTCACCTTTGTAAACAATATGAGATCATTTGGACAAACTACGCCATGGATTTGCCCATATGGTTGAGCATTTGGGTTGAAAGCCATTCATCTTCACACATGATAGCTCATTTCTGAAAACACTTTTTGAATATAATTGCCGTATTACAAGTTTATTATTTTTCTTGATAACTTGGTCACATATAATGACACAATGCTAAGGTTTTCCATTTTTTTGATTTTTTTTGAATTTTTTATGCCCATTTCAAAATGCGGTCAAAATGGCGGGCATGACCATTCCTAGCTAGTTCTTGAATCTTGAATTTTTTGGCGTTTCTATATTAAATATATACTTATGTACCTATAAATGATTTTTGGAAAAAATAAAGAGCAAACTATGAGGCAGCTGCAGTTCAAATTTGACCCACTTCTTGCTGAATCGACGGAAATTTGTCTTTTTCACGAGAGGTGGATCGAATCTTTTGACATCCAACCATTTGGTCAATTATGTTTTAAATATGGCCTCATATTTTAGAAAATTAATTTGGTCCAATTTTGCAACAAATATAATGTAGGTCATTCACAAAAAAACTCATTTTGGGCACTCGAAAAATGGAAAATGAATTTTTTGTCCAAAGAAAATGAAGACTTCCTTAGCCAATATTGTTTGTCATTCCAAGATGCACCTTTGTAAACAATATGAGATCATTTGCACAGACTATGACATGGATGTGCCCATAAGGTTGAGCATTTGGGTTGAAAAGCCATGAATCTTCACACATGTAGCTCATTTCTGAGAACGCTTTTTAAAAATAATTGCCGTATTAGAAGTTTATTATTTTTCCTGATAACTTGGTCACATATAATGACACAATGCGGAGGTTTTCCAAAATATTGATTTTTTTTGAATTTTTTATACCCGTTTCAAAATGCGGTCAAAACGGCGGGCATGACTGTTCCTATCTAGTGCTTGAATCTTGAATTTTTTTGGTGTTTCCATGATTAAATAGATACTTATGTACCTAGAAATGATTTTTAGAAAAAATAAAGAGCAAAATATGAGGCAACTACAGTTCAAATTTGACCCGCTTCCTACTGAATCGGCGGAAATTTGTCTTTTTCACGAGAGGTGGATCGAATCTTTTGACACCCAACCATTTGGTCAATTGTGCACTAAATATGGCCTAATATTTTAGAAAATCTGGTCCAATTTTGCAACAAATATATTGTAGGTCCTTCACAAAAAAACTCATTTTGGGCACTCGAAAAATGGAAAATGAGTTTTTCGTTATTCGAGGGAATAACACTACTACTTACTAGGAAACTTAAAAACATTGTCATAAAAAGCGAGGGAAACTTACCACCCGGCGTCGTGGTGTTGCGTTGGAGCTTACACTGCAATGGAGTTTCGCCGGACGCCGTGGTGCTGCGTTGGAGCTCTTGGCGTGCCGTTGAGAGCTGGAACAGAGGTTCGTGGGGATGTCATCGGTGCTGCGTTGAAGCTTTTTCACGCGCGGTGCTGTCATGACATATTGATGTGGTCAAATGATCACCAATGCACAGATCAGGCGGCTGCTAGATGGATGATTTCTAGACAAAATCATCTGGCTGACAGGTAGCGCCTATTGTTAATCGATTAAGACCAATCTAGATGGTCACAACGTCATCAAAGCATGTTCTTCGTTCTAATTGGTCCATGGGCATCTCACGTGGATCAAGCATCAGATACCGTTGGATACTGCCAGATCCAACGACCCATACCCCCTCACCCTCTCAACCACCCACTGCGAGCTACCCTAAAAATAAATAAACAAAAAAAACCACCGCGAGCTCCTCTCTCTCTCCCACGTGCAGCGAACCCTAGCCCCTCTGTCCCCCGCACACCACTCGTCCTCCCTTCCAGATCGTAGCCGCCACCTCCTCCTTTCCATATCTCCACCTCCACCTCCCTCTGTCCGAGCTCCCCGCCGTCCATGGCCTCCCCCATGCCCTCATCCTCTCTCCTATCCACTTCCCTCACCGCGAGCCCTTCTCCCCCACGAGCCCTCTCTCTTCCTCCCATGACTCCTCTACTCCACCTGATTTAGGTGAGTTGAGGCGGCTCTCGATCGCCGGTGCACAGCAGACCCCAGGCTCCCCTCGTCCTGCTCTTTCCCCCTCCCGTCATATCCGTCTCTCGCACCCTCTAGTGCATGCCCGCAACCTCACCCGTGGCTAGGGTTTCGGCCGCCATTTTAACTTCATCGGGATCTGCCACATCCGACGATGGCGAGGCATGAGGTGGCCTGATCTAGCACCGGTAAACCCTTCCCCTCCTTCTTCGTGCAGCATCTCCTCACCTCACCTCGTCTCATGCTCCTTTTTTGTAGATACACGTTCGCCGTGTTACTGGTCTTCGGCTATGGTGAGGGCGGGAGCATGCACCGGAGTTCACCTCCTCCGGGCGGGCGGGCGGGCGGGATGTGAAGGAAATATGCCCTAGAGGCAATAATAAAGTTATTATTTATTTCCTCATATCATGATAAATGTTTATTATTCATGCTAGAATTGTATTAACCGGAAACATGATACATGTGTGAATACATAGACAAACATATAGTCACTAGTATGCCTCTACTTGACTAGCTCATTAATCAAAGATGGTTATGTTTCCTAACAATAGACATATGTTGTCATCTGATTAATGGGATCACCATCATTAGGAGAATGATGTGATTGACATGACCCATCCCGTTAGCTTAGCACATGATCGTTTAGTATTCTGCTATTGCTTTCTCATGACTTATACATGTTCCTGTAACTATGAGAATTATGCAACTCCCGTTTACCGGAGGAACACTTTGGGTACTACCAAACGTCACAACGTAACTGGGTGATTATAAAGGAGTACTACAGGTGTCTCCGAAGGTACATGTTGAGTTGGCGTATTTGAGATTAGGTTTTGTCACTCCGATTGTCGGAGAGGTATCTCTGGGCCCTCTCGGTAATACTCATCACTTAAGCCTTGCAAGCATTATAACTAATGAGTTAGTTGTGAGATAACGTATTCTGAGCGAGTAAAGAGACTTGCGTAACGAGATTGAACTAGGTATTGGATACCAACGATCGAATCTCGGGCAAGTAACATACCGATGACAAAGGAACAACGTATGTTGTTATGCGGTTTGACCGATAAAGATCTTCGTCGAATATGTAGGAACCAATATGGGCATCCAGGTCCGCTATTGGTTATTGACCGAGAATGGTTCTCGTCATGTCTACATAGTTCTCGAACCCATAGGGTCCGCACGCTTAACGTTTGATGACGGTTTTATTATGAGTTTATAAGTTTTGATGTACTGAAGTTTGTTGGTCCGGATGTGACCACGGACATGACGAGGAGTCTCGGAATGGTCGAGACATAAAGATTGATATATTGGAAGCCTATGTTTGGACATCGGAAAGGTTCGGGTGAAATCGGCATTTTACCGATGTACCGGAGGTTACGGAATCCCCAGGGGTTAATGGGCCTACATGGGCCAAGAGGAGAAGAGGAAGGAGCAGGAGGGGCCGCCGCCCCCCTCCTAGTCCGAATAGGACAAGGGAAGGGCGGCGCCCCCTTTCCTTCTCCTCTTCCTCCTCTTTCCCCTCTCTCCTACTCCAACTTGGAAAAGGGGAGTCCTACTCCCGTTGGGAGTAGGACTCCCCCCTTTGGCGCGCCCCCTAGGCCGGCGGCCTCCTCCCCCTCGGCTCCTTTATAACGGCGGTAGGGGGCACCCCATAGACACACAAGTTGATCTACGGATCGTTCCTTAGCCGTGTGCGGTGCCCCCTTCCACCATATTCCACCTCGGTCATATCGTCGCTGAAGCTTAGGCGAAGCCTGCGCGATAGAACATCAAGATCGTCACCATGCCGTCGTCTTGACGGAACTCTCCTCGACACTCGGCTGGATCGAAGTTCGAGGGGCGTCATCGAGCTGAGCGTGTGCTGAACTCGGAGGCTCCGTGCGTTCGGTGCTTGGATCGGTCGGATGGTGAAGGCGTCGACTACATCAACGCGTTGTGCTAACGCTTCGCTTACGGTCTCACGAGTGCGTGGATGAACACTCTCCCTCTCGTTGCTATATCATCACCATGATCTTGCGTGTGCGTAGGAATTTTTTGAAATTACTCGTTCCCCAACAATGGCATCCGAGCCTAGGTTTTATCGTTGATGTTATATGCACGAGTAGAACACAAGTGAGTTGTGGGCGATATAAGTCATCTGCCTACCAGCATGTCATACTTTGGTTCAGCGGTATTGTGAGATGAAGCGGCCCGGACCGACATTACGCGTACGCTTACGCGAGACTGGTTTCACCATTACGAGCACTCGTGCTTAAAGGTGACTGGCGGGTGTGTGTCTCTGTCACTTTAGTTGAACCGAGTGTGGCTACACCCGGTCCTTGTGAAGGTTAAAACAGAGTCTATTTGACAAACTATCGTTGTGGTTTTGATGCGTAGGTAAGAACGGTTCTTGCTAAAGCCCGTAGCAGCCACGTAAAATTTGCAACAACAAAGTAGAGGACGTCTAACTTGTTTTTGCAGGGCATGTTGTGATGTGATATGGTCAAGGCGTGATGCTATATTTTATTGTATGAGATGATCATGTTTTGTAACGAAGTTATCGGCAATGGCGAGGAGCCATATGGTTGTCGCTTTATTGTATGAAATGCAAGCATACATAATTGCTTTACTTTATCACTAAGCGGTAGCGATAGTCGTAGAAGTAATAGATGGCGTAAATGACAACGATGCTACGATGGAGATCAAGGTGTCGCGCCGGTGATGATGGTGATCATGACGGTGCTTCAAAGATGGAGATCACAAGCACAAGATGATGATGACCATATCATATCACTTATATTGATTGCATGTGATGTTTATCCTTTATGCATCTTATCTTGCTTTGATTGACGGTAGCATTTTAAGATGATCTCTCACTAATTATCAAGAAGTGTTCTCCTGAGTATGCACCGTTGCGAAACTTCTTCGTCTTTGAGACACCACGTGATGATCGGGTGTGATAGGCTCTACGTTCAAATACAACGGGTGCAAAACAGTTGCACACGCGGAATACTCAGTTATACTTGACGAGCCTAGCATATACAGATATGGCCTCGGAACACGGAGACCGAAAGGTCGGCGTGAATCATATAGTAGATATGATCAACATAGAGATGTTCACCATTGAAACTACTCCATCTCACGTGATGATCGGACATGGTTTAGTTGTTTTGGATCACGTGATCACTTAGATGACTAGAGAGATGTCTGTCTAAGTGGGAGTTCTTAAGTAATATGATTAACTGAACTTAAATTTATCATGAACTTAGTACCTGATAGTATTTTGCTTGTCTATGTTTGTTTGTAGATAGATAGATGGCTCGTGCTGTTGTTCCGTTGAATTTTAATGCATTCCTTGAGAAAGCAAAGTTGAAAGATGATGGTAGCAATTACACGGACTGGGTCCATAACACGAGGATTATCCTCATTGTTGCCTGAAAGAGTTACGTCTGGAAGCACCGCTGGGTGCCGAACTGCTTCTGATGCAACCGACAACGTTAAAACGTCTGGCGAGCAAAGCGATGACTACTCTATAGTTCGATGTGCCATGCTTTACGGCTTAGAACCGGGTCTTCAACGACGTTTTGAGCGTCATGGAGCATATGAGATGTTCGAGAGTTGAAGTTAATATTTCAAGCAAATGCCCGGATTGAGAGATATGAAGTCTCCAATAAGTTCTACAGCTGCAAGATGGAGGAGAACAGTTACATCGGTGAGCATATACTCAAAATGTGCGGGTATAATAATCACTTGATTCAATGGGAGTTAATCTTCCAAATGATAGCGTCATTGACAAATTCTCCAATCACTCGCCACCAAGCTACAAGAGCTTCGTGATGAACTATAATATGCAAGGGATGAACAAGACTATTCGAGCTCTTGGCGATCTTTGAAAGCAGCGGAGGTAGAAATCAGAAGGAGCATCAAGTGTTGATGGTCAACAAGACCACTAGTTTCAAGAAGAAGGGCAAAGGGAAGAAGAAGGAAACTTCAAAAGAACAGCAAGCAAGTTGCTGCTCAAGAGAAGAAACCCAAGTCTGGACCTAAGCACTGAATCGAGTGCTTCTCTGCAAGCGGTGGACACTTTGGAGCGGAACTGCCCCAAGTATTTGGCGGATAAGAAGGATGGCAAAGTGAACAAAGGTATATGTGATATACATGTTATTGATGTGTACCTTACTAATGCTCGCATAGCACCGGGTATTTGATACTGGTTCTAATGCTAATATTTGCAACTCGAAACAGGGGACTACGGATTAAGCGAAGATTAGCTAAGGGCGAGGTGACGATCTTGCGTGGGAAATGGTTCCAAAGTCGATGTGATCGCGGTCGACACGCTACCTCTACATCTACCATCAGGATTAGTTTTAGACCTAAATAATTGTTATTTGGTGCCTGCGTTGAGCATGAACATTATATCTGGATCTTGTTTGATGCGAGACGGTTATTCATTTAAATCAGAGAATAATGGTTGTTCTATTTATATGAGTAATATCTTTTATGGTCATGCACCCTGGAAGAGTGGTCTATTTTTATTAAATCTCGATAGTAGTGATACCCATATTCATAGTGTTGAAACCAAAAGATGCAAAGTTGATAATGATAGTGCAACTTATTTGTGGCACTGTCGTTTAGGTCATATCGGTGTAAAGCGCATGAAGAAGCTCCATACTGATGGACTTTTGGAATCACTTGATTATGAATCACTTGGTACTTGCGAACCGTGCCTTATGGGCAGGATGACTAAAACACCGTTCTCCGGTACTATGGAGAGAGCAACAGATTTGTTGGAAATCATACAAACAGATGTATGTGGTCCAATGAATGTTGAGGCTCATGGCGGATATCGTTATTTTCTCACCTTCATAGATGATTTGAGCAGATATGGGTATATCTACTTAATGAAACACAAGTCTGAAACATTTGAAAAGTTCAAAGAATTTTAGAGTGAAGTAGAAAATCATCGTAACAAGAAAATAAAATTTCTACGATCGATCGTGGAGGGAATATTTGAGTTCTGAGTTTGGTCTACACTTGAAACAATGCGGGATAGTCTCGCAACTCACGCCACCGGAACACCACAGCGCAATGGTGTGTCCGAGCGTCGTGTCGTACTTTACTTGATATGGTGCGATCTATGATGTCTCTTACCGATCTACCGCTATCGTTTTGGGGTTATGCTTTAGAGACGGCTGCATTCACGTTAAATAGGGCACCATCAAAATCCGTTGAGACGACACCTTATGAACTATGGTTTGGCAAGAAACTAAAGTTGTCGTTTCTTAAAGTTTGGGGCCGCGATGCTTATGTGAAGAAACTTCAACCAGATAAGCTCGAACCCAAATCGGAGAAATGTGTCTTCATAGGATACCCAAAGGAGACTATTGGGTACACCTTCTATCACAGATCTGAGGGCAAGATTTTCGTTGCTAAATTCGGATCCTTTCTAGAGAAGGAGTTTCTCTCGAAAGAAGTGAGTGGGAGGAAAGTAGAACTTGATGAGATAACTGTATCTACTCCCTTATTGGGAGGTAGTTCACCACAAGAACCGGTTCCTGTGACAACTACACCAATTAGTGAGGAAGTTAATGATATTGATCATGAAACTTTAGATCAAGTTTCTGCTGAACCTCGTAGGTCTACCAGAGTAAGATCCACACCAGAGTGGTATGGCAATCCTATTCTGGAAGTCATGTTACTTGACCATGATGAACCTACGAACTATGAGGAAGCGATGATGAGCCCAGATTCCTCAAAATGGCTAGAGGCCATGAAATCTGAGATGGGATCCATGTATGAAAACAAAGTATGGACTTTGGTTGACTTGCCCGATGATCGGCAAGCAATTGAGAATAAATGGATTTTTAAGAAGAAGACTGACGCTGATGGTAATGTAACTATCTATAAAGCTTGACTTGTTGCGAAAGGTTTTCGACAAGTTCAAGGGTTTGACTACGATGAGACTTTCTCACCCGTAGCTATGCTTAAGTCTGTTCGAATCATGTTAGCTATTGCTGCATTTCATGATTATGAAATTTGGCAAATGGATGTCAAGACTGCATTCTTGAATGGATTTCTAGAAGAAGAGTTGTATATGATGCAGCCGAAAGGTTTTGTTGATCCAAAAGGTGCTAACAAAGTGTGCAAGCTCCAGCGTTCTATTTATGGACTGGTGCAAGCATCTCGGAGTTGGAATAAACGCTTTGATAGTGTGATCAAAGCATATGGTTTTATCTGAGACTTTTGGAGAAGCTTTGTATTTACAAGAAAGTGAGTGGGAGCTCTGTAGCATTTCTAGTTTTATATGTAGATGACATATTGTTAATTGGAAATGATATAGAATTTCTGGATAGCATAAAGGGATACTTGAATAAAAGTTTTTCGATGAAAGACCTCGGTGAAGCTGCTTATATATTGGGCATCAAGATCTATAGAGATAGATCAAGGCGCTTAATAGGACTTTCACAAAGCACATACCTTGACAAAATTTTGAAAAAGTTCAAAATGGATCGAGCAAAGAAAGGATTCTTGCACGTGTTACAAGGTGTGAAGTTGAGTCAAACTCAATGCCCGACCACAACAGAAGATAGAGAAAATGAAAGATGTTCCTATGCTTCAGCCATAGGCTCCATCATGTATGCAATCTTGTGTACCAGACTGACGTATGCTTAGCAATAAGCTTAGCGGCAGGTACCAAAGTAATCGAGTGGATCATCGGACAACGGTCAAGAACATCCTGAAATACCTAAAAAGGACTAAGGATATGTTTCTCGTATATGGAGGTGACAAAGAGCTAGTCGTAAGAGGTTACATCGATGCAAGCTTTGACACTGATCCGTACGATTCTAAATCGCAAACCGGATACATGTTTATATTAAACGGTGGAGCTGTAAGTTGGTGCAGTTCTAAACAAAGCGTCGTGGCGGGATCTACATGTGAAGCGGAGTATATAGCTGCTTACGAAGCGACAAATGAAGGAGTCTCGGATGAAGGAGTTCATTTCCGATCTAGGTGTCATACCTAGTGCATCGGGACCAATGAAGATCTTCGTGACAATCTTGGTGCAATTGCCTTGGCAAAGGAATCCAGATTTCACAAGAGGACCAAGCACATCAAGAGACGCTTCAATTCCATTCGGGACCAAGTCCAAGTGGGAGACATAGAGATTTGCAAGAAACATACGGATCCGAATGTTGCAGACCCGTTGACTAAGCCTCTCTCACGAGCAAAACATGATCAACACCAAGACTCCATGGGTGTTAGAATCATTACTATGTAATCTAGATTATTGACTCTAGTGCAAGTGGGAGACTGAAGGAAATATGCCCTAGAGGCAATAATAAAGTTATTATTTATTTCCTCATATCATGATAAATGTTTATTATTCATGCTAGAATTTTATTAACCGGAAACATGATACATGTGTGAATACATAGACAAACATATAGTCACTAGTATGCCTCTACTTGACTAGCTCATTAATCAAAGATGGTTATGTTTCCTAACCATAGACATATGTTGTCATCTGATTAATGGGATCACATCATTAGGAGAATGATGTGATTGACATGACCCATCCGGTTAGCTTAGCACATGATCGTTTAGTATTCTGCTATTGCTTTCTTCATGACTTATACATGTTCTGTAACTATGAGAATTATGCAACTCCGTTTACGGAGGAACACTTTGGGTACTACCAAACGTCACAACGTAATCGGGTGATTATAAAGGAGTACTACATGTGTCTCGAAGGTACATGTTGAGTTGGCGTATTTGAGATTAGGTTTTGTCACTCCGATTGTCGGAGAGGTATCTCTGGGCCCTCTCGGTAATACTCATCACTTAAGCCTTGCAAGCATTATAACTAATGAGTTAGTTGTGAGATAACGTATTCTGAGCGAGTAAAGAGACTTGCCGGTAACGAGATTGAACTAGGTATTGGATACCAACGATCGAATCTCGGGCAAGTAACATACCGATGACAAAGGGAACAACATATGTTGTTATGCGGTTTGACCGATAAAGATCTTCGTCGAATATGTAGGAACCAATATGGGCATCCAGGTCCCGCTATTGGTTATTGACCGAGAATGGTTCTAGGTCATGTCTACATAGTTCTCGAACCCGTAGGGTCCGCACGCTTAACGTTTCGATGACAGTTTTATTATGAGTTTATAAGTTTTGATGTACTGAAGTTTGTTCGGAGTCCCGGATGTGATCACGGACATGACGAGGAGTCTCGGAATGGTCGAGACATAAAGATTGATATATTGGAAGCCTATGTTTGGACATCGGAAGGTTCGGGTGAAATCGGCATTTTACTTAGAGTACCGGAGGTTACGGAATCCCGGGGTTAATGGGCCTACATGGGCCAAGAGGGAGAAGAGGAAGGAGCCAGGGAGGGCGCGCCCTCCCCTCCTAGTCCGAATAGGACAAGGGAAGAGGCGGCGCCCCTTTCCTTCTCCTCTTCCTCCTCTTTCCCCTCTCTCCTACTCCAACTTGGAAAGGGAGTCCTACTCCCGGTGGGAGTAGGACTCCCCCCTGGCGCGCCCCTAGGCGGCCTCCTCCCCTTGGCTCCTTTATATCACGGGGTAGGGGCACCCCATAGACACACAAGTTGATCTACGGATCGTTCCTTAGCCGTGTGCGGTGCCCCTTCCACCATATTCCACCTCTGTCATATCGTCGCGAAGCTTAGGCGAAGCCCTGCGCCGGTAGAACATCAAGATCGTCACCACGCCGTGCTGACGGAACTCTCCCTCGACACTCGGCTGGATCAGAGTTCGAGAGACGTCATCGAGCTGAACGTGTGCTGAACTCGGAGGCTCCGTACATTCGGTGCTTGGATCGGTTGGATGGTGAAGACGTACGACTACATCAACCGCGTTGTGCTAACGCTTCCGCTTACGGTCTACGAGGGTACGTGGACGAACACTCTCCCCTCTCGTTGCTATATCATCACCATGATCTTGCGTGTGCGTAGGAATTTTTTTGAAATTACTACGTTCCCCAACAGGATGGCCTCCTCCTGCCGGAGGTGGGCGGGAGCACTGGGCCTGGACCACGGACGCCCCGAGCCGCCAGACCCGGATCACGGGCGTTGGCATCGTCTTCTCCGACTAAGAGTAGGGCACCGCTGCTCCCGTCTCCAGTCCCCTTCTCCCGTCTCCGAACGTGTTGTCCATGTTATAGTGCGTGCTTGCTTGCACAGCTTTCTACTGTCAAAATAGAGTGCGTGCTTGCTTGCTGTCCATGGGAATCGGGCGGGTTAGTTTGGTTTATTTGGTGTTGTTGTTGCTTTGGGCTAGTTTGGTACATATGGGTTCAAATGGGTGCTTAATAGGAACGGACTGGATTGGTCTATGTTGAACAGAAAATCGAACTGGACTGGGGTGGTTGGCTGTGAAACACTCCCTGGGTTGGCTAGAGAAGGGTTGGCTAGGTTCTCTGTATCGCGGCTCTGTCTCCGATTTTCCAATTCATCGTCACTGAAGCCCTTGTATAGTAATAGGATTGGGCGGTGATGACTTTGATCAGGTAGATGTGGGAAATTTTGGGCATGTGTTGTGAATGCGGTCCAGCTGGTCTGTGTTAAGCTTGGACGATCCATCCATTTATAGCTTTTTATATTTTATTACAGTAAAATGGTAGTACTTGCTTTACTAGCATCAGGCTTTAGGTTTCTTCTTACTGGAGTTACCAATGGCTGACATGTTTTGATATACTCAATCCTGCAATTTCTGTTACTGATTTTCAGCTTGATCCACTATTTTGGTCAGTGATTTGCATTATCCTCGCCGCTGCTCTGCTCTATACATACATAACCTAGGACTCTTATCTATATTATTATTGGGGGCACTCTTTGGTTGGTATTCTACAATTATTAGTTTCACAAAGACCAGTTGTAACTCCTTTGGGGGCACTGCAGTTTGCGGTCTCTAGGATGGTTTGTCCTCACTGCATATGCTGTTGTGATTTAATTCGACTTGTTAACAATGGCTGTCAAACAGTCAAACACAAGGAAATTAAATGCTTTCTAGTATTCGGTATAGTGCTTGCTATGCAGTGTATAGTTTTGAATGGTTCAATTATACAGAGCTCTCCATGCCCAAGATGAGAAATTCTCACTGTCAATATGTTTGATGCCATCATTTTCTTACCATCATATTATATGTGCTGCTCAACATTCAACCTGCTTTAATCTGTACTAGTATTCAGTTTGTACCTCATCTAGCACACTGCCTAAAATTGCCACTATTCTTTCAATGAAATTAGTAGAATTACCTTGTGATTCCTCTGTTTGCTTCTGTAAGTGCATCTAGTGCCCCTTAGTGATTTTGGTGTATTGAAGACTTATAGGTTAAGTAACTGATGCGCTTGTGAGTGTACATAGGTCTATAAGTCTATGAGGAGTTTGATATTTACAAAGAAAGTCGACCCCTAAAAATGAAGTTCTTCGACTGAAGACTTTGATATTCTGAAGACTTTCTGAAGACTTTGAAAGTGAAGAAATTGGTGTGACCATGAAGACTTGATATTCATTCGAGGAATATGCAGCGTGAAGACTTTTGTTTTCGTAGTTTCATTTTCTCTTTCTGTAGTCATAGGAAACACCGCACTATTAAAGGGGGTCGAGGAAATACTAAGGAAAAATTTCCATGTGATGCTCAACTCAAATTCTACACCTACAAATCCCTTCGAGTGAAGCCATTGGAAATCTCATACTGATTCAGTCAAGTTCTTGATGTGAGACGCAGTTCTTACAGTCATTGATGACTTCTTTCGATCGAGGAGTTAGGAATTCGCCAGTCTTGAATTGCCTACCTGATGAGAACATGATAGCCCTGAGGACTTTGAGAGTCAAATTTCCGACCGTTGCTGTGCTGCGCGCCGGCGGACCAAAATATCTTATCCACCTAACGGTCATATCATTGAAGGGCATTTATGTCTTATCATGTCGGGCTGCTCCCTAGGCTATAAATAGCCGCCCCCTACAACCACTAGTTGGTTGGCTGCTCGAAGAACTTGACACTTGTCATCTGAAAGCAACCCATCCTCAAGGGACTTTGGCGAAAATCATCAAGTGAGGAAAATCCCAAAACCAAACCCCCACAAAACCCAAACTGATTGAGCATCACTGAAGAAATTGATCCTGCGTGGATCCGACGCTTGTTACCTTTGAAGACTGTGCTTCTTCCAGACGGTTAGGCGTCAAGGTCTAGAGCATCCAAGAGGAATTGTGGATCGCCGAGTGACCAAGTCTGTGAAGGTTTGGAAGTCACTGAAGACTTACCACGAGTGATTGGGCGAGGCCTGCGTGGTCTTAGTTCAAGGAGAATCTGATGAGGACTGGGTGCCTGAGTTGCGGCTCAGAGACTAGGTGTCCGGGACTATGTGTCCTCGAGTTTAAATACTCAGCCGCTCCAACCAGACGTACAACTGAGACAGCAGTTGGAACTGGTTTACCAAATCATTGTCTTCACCAACTAACTGGTTCTATTTCCTCAACTCTTTCATTTCCGCATTCTGTGTTGCATGTTGTTCATATCTGTGCTTGAAGACTTTGACTGAAGACTTTCACAAATTCCTCAGTTCAATTTCTTCAGTCTGTTTGTCTTCATCTTGTTATCCTGTGTTTACGCTTCCCGTACTCTGCTCTAGTCTTCATTTCATCATGCTGACTATGCGTGTATTCTGCCATGTTTACCTCTGAGTACATATTCCGCTGCAAATAGTTCTTAGCTAAGGAATTTCCTCACCGCAAATTCCTCAAGAAAATTTCATAAAATCGCCTATTCACCCCCTCTAGTCGATGTAGCACTTTCAATTGGTATTAGAGCAAGGTACTCCTTGTTACGTGTGATTTTGGTTTAACCACGGAGTTCTAGTTATGTCGACCGCAGGTATGATCAAGGTCTCGGCTGGGTGTCCTAACTTTGATGGAATGGACTACCCCTACTGGAAGAACAAGATGCGAATGCATCTTGAGGCAATTGACAATGATCTCTGGTATGTTGTGGAAAATGGTGTCCCCTCTGTCACTGAAACACTGACTGCTACCGATGTGAAGAGATTCAAACAACTCGATTCTCAAGGGAAGAACATCATCTGTGGTCATCTGAGCAAAGGACAGTATGGAAGAGTGAGTGCTTTGGAAACTGCCAAGCTTATCTGGGATAGGCTGTCCAAAGTAAATGAAGGAGTCTCAACTCAGCGTGACTCTCGAGTCGATGTTCTTCGAAATCTCTTCAACCGCTTCAAAAGACTCGACAACAAAAATGTCCAACAAACCTTCGATCGCCTCACTGACATCTCAAATGAGCTTCAAGCCCTCGGTGCCACTGACATCACTGACCATGAAGTAGTGAAGAAACTGCTAAGATCGCTTGATTCCTCATTTGATACTCTGGGACTGATGATACAAGAGCGTGCTGACTACAAGTCACTTGATCCTGCTGATATCCTCGAAAGGCTTAACACTCACGAGTTCCAGCTTGCTGAAAAGAGAGATCTCTATGGCTCAAACTATGGGAAACCACGTGCCTTGAAGGCTAAGGTTGTGTCTGACTCTCAATGTGAGGATTCTGGTAGTAGCCTTGGTGATCCTGAAGAACTGAGCCAGGATCTAGCTCTGCTTGTGAAGAAATTCCAGAAGTTCACAAGACGTGGTCGCTTTGGAAAACCCTCAAGAGGAAATGATTCTTCATCGAGTGACTACAAGAGAAGACTTTGCCACAAATGCAAGAAGCCTGATCACTATATTCAAGATTGTCCTCAGTGGGAAAAGGAAATGAAGAAGAAGAAATACAAGGATTACAGTTCTGATGATATGAAGAAGAAGAAGAAATCGTCAAAATCTTCGTCATCAAAACCCTCAAAGTCTTCATCTCACAAGAAGGGCAACTCCAAGAAAGCTCGGGCATTCATTGGCAAGGAAATGGACTCTGAAGCCGAATTTGAGGAAAATGATGAAGAGGAGCAGTCTGAAGAATCTGAGTCTGGTGTGGCGAGTCTGGCCGTTGCTACTACTTTCGTCAGCAAGTCCATCTTCAACACTGAAGAAACTGACGCCACCGATAAGCCTGATGAAGATAATGATGGCTATGCTCCCACCTATTGCTTCATGGCAAAAGCAGCTAAGGTACTCAAATACAATTCCTCTGATTCTAGTGAAAATGAATCTGATGAGGATCTTAAGCCTAGCTACTCTAAACTTGCTAAAATTGCTGTGAAACAACAACGGGCTCTTGAAAAGGTTCAAAACATGCTAGATAAAAGTGATGATATGTTGGGTGAAGAAATGGATCGCACTAAAGCCTTGGTGAAAATCTTGAGACTTGGTCTAGGTATGGTAATCTTCAAGGTCATCATAACTCTCTCTTGTCTGATCATGAGAAACTTTCATATGAATTTCTTCAAGAGAAGCAGGACCATGAGAAGCTTTCTCTTGAAGCTCTTCAAAGAAAGGAAGAACTTGAAAAGCTAAGAGTATGTTATGAAGATCTTCAGAAGGAGCGCGATTCATTACTAGCTCAACAAATCAGCGCTTCTCAGGAAGAATTTGTTCCTCCATGCTTAAAATGCATTGAACGTGAATCTACTAATTCTTCACCTGAATGTTCAACTGTTTCAAATGTTAAAATTCTTCATCTGTCTCTGCTATCACAAATTCCTCATCTGACGACCTTGCTAGTATCACTGACAATGCAGGGCTGAAGGAATTGTACATGACAGGCATGTACAAAAGCCTCAAAGGGCATCAGACACTTTGTGATGTGCTCAAAAAGCAGATCCTCAACAGAAACCCTAGAAAAGAGGGTATTGCCTTTGAGAGGAAACTCAATGCCGATGGAACATATTGGAAGCTTTGAGCGGTATCCCAAAACCTCATGGGTTCTTTGTAAAGGGACCTCCAGTTGATCCATCTAACTTATCTGGCTTTACATGTGAATCTCCTCATTCTTCGATGAGTCATTTGACTCAACTATAAAATGTTCAAAAATCAGAATGGTGAAGTATTTGCTAGATATGTTGGCACTAAGCTGCAGAGCAGTTCGCCTATGAAGAAAATCTGGGTTCCCAAAAGCTGTGTTGAAAGTCTTCAGGTGAATGTCCTCATGACACCACCTGTGAAGAACAGGAACCCCAGATCAAATTCTTCATATGGACCAAACTCTTCATATGGATTCAAATCCTCATATGGACCAAATTCTTCACGAGGATCAAATTCCTCAACTGGATCAAAGTCCTCATATGATTATCATCGTGCTAACAAATCTGTCTCGCAGGGTAAAGCTAAGGGCTATGAATATGTGCATTATTCGTCAAACCATTATGTTCATAAGTCCTCGAAGAATTACTCTGCTTATTCATATGCTTACCCTAACCCCTCCTATGCTAAGCGAAATGGTTTGGCATCTTTGCCACCTTTCTCACATGGTGCTCGCAGGATGATGAACTCTTTGCCACCCCTCCAGATGTGGGTGGTGAAGAAAAAGAACTAATCTTTTCTGCAGGGTCAGGTCTCAGGCGTGCTCTAACGTCTGAAGAATTTGCTGGGGACCTGACAAAATGCTGAAAGGGCGCAGCAAATCATGATGAAATGAACTTTCATTTCACACGTCCTCATCTTGCTATATCTGTTTCTTTGCTTGATGAAATTCATCTGATGAACTTGATATCATATTCTTCACTGATGAAGCATATGAGATTGTAAGTTACACTAATTCATCTGCAGGATGATCAACCCAAAACCACTGAATGGGTCCTCGATAGTGGATGTACAAATCACATGACTGGTGACAAGAATCTATTGATGGATGCTCCTTTATCACCGTCACCTCTGAAGCATATCATATTTCTTGTGAAGGCAAAAGTCGTATTGGGTCTTGGTAAGGTTGCTATCTCTAAGGATAAGCACATGGACAAAGTCATGCTTGTTGAGTCCTTAGGATACAATCTCATGTCGGTCTCAATGCTTTGTGATCTTGATATGGTTGTTGTCTTTGGCAAATATCGCTGTGTTGTGATTATGGAAGCTGACAATTCCAAAGTCTTCGAAGGCTTTAGGAGAGGAGATCTGTATATTGTTGATTTCTCTATAGGACCACAACCAGCCATGTGTCTGCTTGCAAAAGCTTCAGAAGGCTGGCTATGGCATCGACGACTTGGTCATGCAGGGATGAGGAATTTGAACACGTTTGCGAAGAAGAAGCATGTCATTGGCATTGAGAATGTCAAATTCCTCAAGGATCACTTATGCGGAGCATGTGAAGCCGGAAAGATGACCAAGGCCAAGCATCCAGCGAAGACTATCATGACCACTACCCGTCCATTCGAATTGCTTCACATGGACCTCTTGGACCTAATCATTATTCAGCGGTCACTAATGATGCATCTCTATATGGTTTTGTCATTGTTGATGATTATTCTCGATATACATGGGTACACATTGTTACTTACAAACATGAAGTGCAGGAAGTCTTCAAGCGATTTTCCTCGAGGGCTTCAACCAACTTTGGTGTAAAGATCAAGCATATCGAAGTGACAATGGGCCCGAGTTCAAGAATTCTGGTCTTGATGCCTATCTTGATGAACTTGGTATTACTCATGAATTATCTGCTCCTTATACTCCTCGTGAGAATGGCGTCGTGGAGCGCAAGAACAGAATTCTTGTTGAGATGGCTCGCACTATGCTTGATGAATACAAAACACCTCAGCATTTTTGGATTGATGCAATTGATACTACCTGCCACATCATCAACAGAGTATATCTTCACAAATTCTTCAAGAAGACTGCCTATGAACTCCTCACTGACAAGAAACCCAATGTGAGTTATTTCAAAGTCTTGATTGCTAAATGTTGGATTAGAGATCCTCACCACAACTCTAAATTTGCACCGAAAGCACATGAAGGTTTTATGCTTGGTTACGGAAGGACTCGCACACCTCTGAGTCTTCAACATTGTTCTTCACAAGATTGTTGACACTATAGATGTGCGGTTCGATGAAACTAATGGCTCGCAAAGAGAGCACCTACCTTCATGTTAGATAAACCAGCACCGAGGATGCTATCAAGCTCAAAACAGCGAGGATGTCATTCCTCTTGAAGAATCTGCTGAAGAATTCATTCCTATCCATGAAGAACGTCGAGCTGATGTACACGAAGAACATGATGAGGAAAATGGTCTTTGAAGAAAATGCTGATCAAAATCCTCGTGACAACCCACTCATCCACGCGTTGCAAAAGAAGTGCAAGTGGAGAAGATCATCGATGACATCAGCGCACGGGTCCTCTCACCGCTCAAAAGCCTCACACTTATCTAACTTTTGTGGGCACTATGCTTTTGTGTCTATCTCGAGCCCACTAAGGTAGATGAAGCTTTTCGGGCGGAATGGATTCAGGCTATGCAAGAAGAATTACATCGATTCGAGCTGAACAATGTGCAGGAATTGGTCAACCGCCCGAGATCCTCGCAAGCATAATATCATTGGCACAAAGTGGATCTACCGCAACAAGCAAGATGAAAATGGCCTTGTGGTGAGGAATAAGGCACGACTAGTAGCTCAAGGCTACACACAGGTTGAAGGAATTGATTTCGATGAAACGTTTGCACCTGTTGCTAGACTTGAAGCTATTCGCATTTTACTTGCCTATGCTAACCATCATGATATCATCTTATATCAAATGGATGTGAAAAGTGCATTCCTCAATGGTAATCTTGAGGAAGAAGTATATGTTGCTCAACCCCCAGGTTTTGAAGATCCCAAGAATCCTGACAAAGTCTTCAGACTCAATAAGGCCCTCTATGGCCTCAAGCAAGCCCCTCCGCCGTGATATGACACACTGAAGGAATACTTCGTGAAGAATGGCTTCACACCCGGTTCACTTGACCCTACTCTATTTACTAAATCATATGATGGTGAACTGTTTGTGTGCCAAATATATGTTGATGATATTATCTTTGGCTGTACTAACCAACGATATAGTGATGAATTTGCCTATATGATGAGTGAAGAATATCAAATGTCTATGATGGGAGAGTTGAAATTCTTCTTAGGTCTTCAAATTAGATTAGCGCAATGGCATATTCATATCTCGAGGAGAAATACCTCAAAGATGTCTTGAGGAAATTCGGCATGCAAGATTGCAAAGCGTCAAAATTCTTATGCCCACAAATGGCCATCTATGCCTTGATGAAAATGGTATTGACTTGATCACAAGGTATACCGCTCCATGATTGGTTCTTTATTGTACTTATGTGCATCTAGGCGGATATAATGCTTAGTGTTTGCATGTGTGCCCGATTTCAAGCTGCAGAAGGAATCACACCATAAGGCTGTGAAGCATATTCTTGATATCTAGCTCACACACCAACACTAGGATTATGGTACCCCAAGGGCTCTGCTTTTGATCTCATTGGATATTACGACTCGACTATCTTTGGTGATCATGTGGACCGCAAGTCAACATCGGCACTTGTCATTTCCTCGGACGATCTTTGGTGCATTGGTCCTCGAAGAAAGCAGACTGTGTATCACATCTCTCTCACTGAGCTGAATACATTGCCGCTGGCTCATCTTGTGCTCAAGCTGCTTTGGATGAAGCAAACCCTCAAGGACTATGGCGTCAATGTGAAGAATGTGCCTCTCCTCTGCGACAATGAGAGTGCCATCAAGATTGCTCACAACCCAGTTCAGCACTCGAAGACTAAGCACATCCAGATTCGTCATCATTTTCTTCGTGATCATGTGCTGAAGGGCGATATCTCCATCGAGCATGTGAAGACTGAAGAACAACTAGCTGATATCTTCACTAAGCCCTTGGATGAGAAGAGATTTAGCAAGTTGCGGTGTGAGCTAAATATCTTAGAATCTTCGAATGTTCTTTGAAAAGGACACACATCCTAACCCTTATGCATAATTGATGACTTAGATGCACAACACATGAAGAAACGTTGTTCCTCAATCAATGAAGAATAACACTCTAAGTGTGAAGAAATTAACGAAGAATTTGATTCTCGAACCCTCGACAATTATGCGCGTGTGCGAAATCATCATTCTTATCCGGTGGGCTACGCCACCACAAAAGCTGAAAATCTTCAATTTGAGTTTTTTTTTCATTTTTGAAATTCCTTGGTTTTTCAAATTCTTCAACTTTGCAAAATCTTCAGTGTTTCAGTTGTCTCTCTTCATTGGATATATATATATATATATATGAGTTTATGTCCTCTACAGCATTCACTTATTGCTATTTCTTCAAGTTGCGATTTCTTCTAAGTGAATGTGATCGGACCCTTCCCCCTCTATGCTATACTCAATCCAATATATTCACAAATTCTTCATGTGCGTTCTGATTGAAACTCGTTCAAAGTCTTCACTGTGTCCTTGACAGCTGAAGAAATTGCGAACGAAACTTTTAAGCAAATCTTATCCAAGTTTTCGGTTTTGCCGCTCAAACTGTTCCGCATCCCACGATGTATTAGTTTAATCACCCATGATCTTACACGATCTCATCTGCACAGTACGTAGGTGAAACTTGTCGCGTGAAGAAGAAAGGGCAGGGGCATGTTCGTCCAAAATCTTCGGGCGAACAGTTTTTCACCGTGGCTATAAATACCCTTCTCCCCTTCCTTACTTCATTTACTCCACTCGATCGCTGTCTCTCGCTCGAGCTCTCCTCAAACCCTAGCGCCGTCGCTACTCCATCGCCGCCGGTGAGGAAAAACTTCACTGCCTCGACCTCATCGCCGTCGTACTCGCGCCGGCCGCGGAAATCTTCACTCCGCCACCGCCGTAGCTGTCTTCCTCTGCCAAGTTAGGGCGTGGAAGATCTAACGTGACGAACTTCACTACAGTTCATCCCAGTTCGTCGTGTTCTTCAGTTCGGGTAATTAAAAGTCACTTTTATTACTCGCGTTGATTCTCAAATCTTTCTGAAAATCTTCAAAGGTGTTTTTGTTCTTCAAAATCTTCACATATGAACACCTCACACACTGTATGTTCTTGATTTATCTCTCTAAGCATTCATTTCTTCAAGATTCCTCAATTGTGCGGATTTTCAATCTGTACAACTCTGGAACCTGAGACAAAACGCTTAGTGAAATTCCTCAAGGCTCAACTGGTCAAATTCCTCAAAACTTGTTCTTTTGAAAAATCTTCTGAGAACGCATATGACCTCTCCAAATTCCTCGCACCTACACTCTGTTCACAGGTACTCATGTCATTCTGAATCACTAGGTTCTCATCAACTTAACTCATTTGCAGCGTTCCTCGAAGAAAAACTGCATACTTCTTGAGTGCTCTATTGTTCAAATTCCTCACCAAGAAAATGGCGAAAGGCAAGAGGCATGAGAAGGGAGGAAAGAAACCGGAAGTCATGACTGCTTTTGAAATTCTGAGGAAATATACAAAGACTCTGCACACTGATGAATCCAAGTTTGACAAGGAGACCAAGAACCAGCGCAAAGTGCATCTGAGAGGATAGAAAGAAGATGGGCACGAGAATGGAGGGAATACCGCTATGTTACTCCCAAGTACATGAGGAAATTCGCTTTAAACCCTCCATGCCCAAGAGCTCCTTTGGCACCTGGCCAAGTCGCTGATCCCACCAGCATCAAGCGTGGTGAGGACTTTCCTGAAGAATGGTCCAGGCGCCAAGCCAAATTGGCAAGACAGGCCAAGGAGGCAGTGAGGAAATTCAATGAGGATACTGCTGCTGCTGCTGCTGCTGCTGAGCCCTCGGTCCAGCCGAGGAAATCAATGCCAAAGAAGCCTGCACGCAAGCCAAGTGCTTCACCGTCAGCGCCCTCACGGCCCAGTTCCTCAGTCGCGCCCTCACGGCAAATTCCTCAGACTGCTGCTGCTCATTCAAAATCCTCAGCAGCTCCCTCCAAGTCCTCAACACCTGTGCATCTTGCTACTTGTCAAAGGACTCAGGGTTTCTCAATTGCTTCTAGTGTCTCAGCTAGTTCCTCAGCTGCACCAATGTCCTCAACAGGCCCCACTCTGCTGAAGACAAAAGCAACTGCTGGACGCGGTCCTCGGCCAAGTCCAAAGAAGAAACAGGTTGCATTGAACGTTCCCTCTGATGATGAAGCCTCTGATGAAGAACTTGAAGAAATCATCAGAGACAGACTGACCAAGGACGCTAGAGCCAAAAGAACAAGTGTGCCTCTGCTTTTGGATCCGAAGAAGATCCTAGACTTCATTGACATGTGGCATCAGGATCCAAACACTCCCGTTCCGGATCTGCCACTGACTCCTGGTCAAAGTCACATGCTGAACCATTTCATCGCTGAAGAGAAATGGAAATTTGAAAAGGCTCGTGAATTGAAGAAAGCACAAGCCGAAAGGAGAAGCTTCGAGGAAGAACTTAGTCAACTTGACTCTGAAGAACTCCTCAAAGCTCAATCAAAATCAAGCACTCGGCAAGGATTTTGATGCTTACAATCTTGTTGGCAAGGAGCCAAGGTGAGATTCGTCAATCGGACGAAGAAAATGACAACTATTGCAGCCCCATCGCAACAAGAAAATCCTCGGTGAAGACTCTGCTCAGCCTGCTGAAGAACATGCCAAGACTGCTGATGACTTTCAGCATCTTGATGAAAACACAAGTTCGGGGCTGATGACTCCATTCCACCGCCAAGAAATTCGGGGCATCCACTAGTGGTGCGCTGAAGAATCTGAAGAAGCAGGCAAGCTGCACCGGTTGTGCTGATGAAACTATACCACAATCCTCAGCTCCTCCTGCGCCAACACCAACTCCAATTCTTCCTTCTGCCTATGAAGTGAAGAAGACAAAGGCTGCAGAACGAGCTGCAGTGAAGAAAAGGAAGGCATCAGCTGCGTCAAATTCTTCGGCTGCGAAGAAAATAAAGACAATGACCAGCTCGATTGAAAATCCTACTGATGCCATTCCCATCTCCTCCATGTTGTCCAAGGAAATTGTTCCCTTTGGAGAAGATTACACGATCCCAAGCGGATCAGATGAAGAAAATCAATCTGTTGCTACCTCAGAACAGCTTGATGAAGAAATTGAAGTGGAAGCTTTCCCTTCAACCCCAGTTGCTTCCTCACCCGTGCCTCAGTTCACAGCTGAAGAGGCAGGTGTTGAGGAAATTGAAAAAGAAGATGAAGACGTGGATATTGGGTGCACTACACCTGTGATGAACGCTGACTTTTGGGAAAGTCAGCATCACAATACTCCTCTCTTCACTCCGCTTCAACAAGTTCCTCTGTCCCCGGCTACAACTGTTCAAATGGGCTCTGAAGAAACTCATCCCACTTCATCTGTAAATGAAGAAATTCCAGCCACTAGCGCTGAAGAACCCACTGCTGATCCTCAAACTGCACAAGGAGAGGAACCAGAAATTCCTCGACTGAAGAACACGAGATCGCGATTCCTAAGGTTGTCTTTGCAAATCACAGATATTCCTCTGCCCAAGCCAAAGAATCCGTTCTCAAGCAAGCAAAAATTCAAGGCCGAAGACTTCTTCTCTGAGCAAGTGTTCTTCACTGCTTATAATCCATATGACACTGCTCGAATGAGGAAAAGACGCTTCTGGACTCCAACACAAGCAAACTTCTATTCCTCAGTGCTATTTGACAAGGACAAGATCTTCGACCATGAGCATATTTCTCATGTGGATATGGAATCACTGCCGTGCTTCGAGCCAGTACTCCGTGTTCTTCATGATGCAGGGCTTCTTAATTTCTGCACTGACATTTGTGACTGGAATGAAGAACTCATTCTTCAGTTCTATGCCACCCTGCACATCACCGGAGATGCTGAAGACATCAATTCATGGGTGCTGGATTGGATGACAGAGAATACTCACTACAAGGCACCAGCAACTGAATTGCTTCGTGTCCTTCCTCTTGATCCTCCCCATGAATCTGCTCATTGCCTCTACAATGACCGTGAGCTGTCTGATCACTTTATGCAAGTACTTATGAAGCCGCTGAAACCAGGCCAAGCCCCTCGAACCAAATTCCTCGTCAAGGATTTGTTGTATGTGCCTCGGACTGTTTATAGAATCTTGACGAAGACAATGAGTCCCATCAAAGGCCACGACTCAAATGAAGAAGATGTCGTTGGCATCATGAAGAACATGCTTTTCAATATCATTCATGGAGTTCCTGTCAACTTCCATGATTTCTTCATGAGGACTCTGGCCAATGTTGCAATGTCACCTTTTGAGCTGAAGCCATATGCGCCTTGGATCATGAGATTCATAAGGGCAAGATCTTCACTGAACTACAAGGCTGACACTCTGAACCATGGCAGCTTCCTGCCGCCCATTGAAGTCCTCAAGCGACCAATTTCATCATCTGATGACAAGGGCAAGGCAGCAGCTGTAATTGATGAAGGCACTCGTCCATTGGATGGTCAGTTTCGCAAGGCTGCATCTTACTCCACCAATGACGATTCTGCAACGCATGACACTGCCGCAAATACCTCAACCAAGCAACAGCCTCAAGCAAGCGCACCGTGGTGATGACTGATCATGAGTTACTCCTCGGTCTTCATCGGAAGGTTGATCGCAATCGAGAAATGGGTGGGCGCCAATTTGCTGCAATTCTTCACAACATGACCTCAACGCATAATGAAGTGAAGAAAATCGATTACTACCTTCATGAAACCCTCAACCGCACTGGGCTGTTCTTAATCATGTATATTCAGCGGAAGAATTGAAGACTATGGGTCTTGAGGAAGCTTATGACTGGTCGCACCACCTCGAAGAAATTCAAGAGAGTCAAAGTTCTGATCGGTGGCCAGCTCTTATTCTTCATCGCGTGAAACTGATGAACATGAAGATTTGGGCGACACTACGGCAGGCCCTACTTCAACATTCAACCCCGACGACGCTGGCTCCTCCATCAACTTGAATATCTTCAGGGGCGTTAGTCCTCAGTTTCGATCCTTTTGGTCATTTGATGACAAAGGGGGAGAAATCTGAGTTAGTCTTCAAGCGAGTTTATATTATGGGCGTTTTTATTAAGTTACAACTCTCGTTCTTCCGAAACTTTTATTGGATCGAGTTGTAATCTTAAATCCGATGGTGCCCTGTTACTTTTGAACGGTGCATTGTGCTGACTTTGCATTGTGCTCTGATACTTTTGATGTGTGATTCTGCATGCTTATTCCTCGTTAATATCATTGCACGTATGCTGAATCTCATCAGGCACCATATTTCATCATGCATCTCAAATTCTTCATATTACATATCAAATGCGTGTATGAATTACAAGATATAGGGGGAGATCTCCATGATTCAATTCTTCAAATGTGCATTGCCTCAAAAGCAAATTCCTCATTATGCACATATTCAGGGGGAGTTCTTCTATATCTTGCAATCAAATTCGTCAATATCAGTATTTACACTTCATATGTTTATTCCCGTTGAAAACTTAACCTATGTTGTCATCAATCACCAAAAAGGGGGAGATTGTAAGTGCATCTAGTGCCCTTAGTGATTTTGGTGTATTGAAGACTTATAGGTTAAATAACTGATCTTGCTTGTGACTGTACACAGGTCTATAAGTCTATGAGGAGTTTGATATTTACAGAGAAAGTCGACCCTAAAAATGAAGTTCTTCGATGAAGACTTTGATATTCGAAGACTTTACGAAGACTTTGAAAGTGAAGAAATTGGTGTGACCATGAAGACTTGATATTCATTCGAGGAATATGAAGCGTGAAGACTTTTGTTTTCGTAGTTTCATTTTCTCTTTCTTGAGTCATAGGAAACACCGTCTTTGTTAAAGGGGTCGAGGAAATACTAAGGAAAAATTTCCATGTGATGCTCAACTCAAATCCTACACCTACCAATCCCTTGAGTGAAGCCATTGGAAATCTCATATAGTTCAGTCAAGTTCTTGATGTGAGAGACGCAGTTCTTACAGTCATGATGACTTCTTTCTGACCGAGGAGTTAGGAATTCGCCGATGTGAATTGCCTACAGTGAGAACATGATAGCCACGAGGACTTTGAGAGTCAAATTTCCGACCGTTCTTTGTCTTTGGCGGCGGACCAAAATATCTTATCCACCTAACGGTCATATCATTGAAGGGCATTTATGTCTTATCATGTTAGGCTGCTCCCTAGGCTATAAATAGCCGCCCCTACAACCACTAGTTAGTTGGCTGCTCAGAGAGAACTTGACACTTGTCATCTGAGAGCAACCCATCCTCAGGGACTTTGGCGAAAATCATCAAGTGAGGAAAATCCCAAAACCAAACCCCACAAATCCAAAGTGATTGAGCATCATCAAGAAATTGATCTGCGTGGATCCGGCGCTTGTTACCTTTGAAGACTGCTTCTTCCAGACGGTTAGGCGTCAAGGTCTAGAGCATCAAGAGGAATTGTGGATCGCCGAGTGACCAAGTCTGTGAAGGTTTGGAAGTCACTGAAGACTTACCACGAGTGATTGGGCCGAGGCCTGCGTGGTCTTAGTTCAAGGAGAATACGGTGAGGACTGGGTGTCTGAGTTGCGGCTCGAGAGCGGGTGTCGGGACTGTGTATCCTCGAGTTTAAATACTCGGCCGCTCAACCAGACGTACAACCGAGACAGCAGTTGGAACTGGTTTACCAAATCATTGTCTTCACCAACTAACTGGTTCTATTTCCTCAACTCATTAATTTCCTCATTACGTGTTGCATGTTGTTCATATCTGTGCTTGAAGACTTTGACTGAAGACTTTCACAAATTCCTCAGTTCAATTTCTTCAGTCTGTTTGTCTTCATCTTGTTATCCTGTGTTTACGCTTCCCGTACTCTGCTCTAGTCTTCATTTCATCATGCTGACTATGCGTGTATTCTGCCATGTTTACTTCTGAGTACATATTCCGCTGCAAATAGTTCTTCGCTAAGGAATTTCCTCACCGGCAAATTCCTCAGTGAAGAATTTCATAAAAATCGCCTATTCACCCCCCCCTCTAGTTGATATAACGCACTTTCAGCTTCATATTATGGTTGCTCTACTGCTAGTGTCTTTCTAGCTTGTTCTGACTCATCATGTTCCTGCTTGTAGTTGATTTTCCATGTGCCTAAGTATATGAGTAGTAAACGTGCAAGCAAACATTTGAACTCAAACCCATCCATCCTATGTACTATACTATACTGAAGAAGTAATGTAGATGAATATATATGTAGTTTTATTAAGTGAATGCCATGTAAACAACTAACTCGCTCTTCTCCATGTAGATGGAGTGTAGGAGGATGAGCAGCAGCAGCAAATGAGCCTGATGGTGAAGAAGCACCGGATGACCAAAACTCCTTCAAGAGAGCTCTTTAGTCCTTCCAAAACAAGGTCTTGATGCCCCCTTACAGAAAAATGATCATATATGTTCCTGCATGATGCATGTGTGCTTGTTCGATGGTCACGTTCTAGTGCACTAGCTAGCTAGTAAGCTTGTTTTGCTACCGGATGATTGAATGTCATCTCAGTTTGTACCTCATCTAGCTCACAGCCTAAATTGCCACTGTTTGGTTAGTGATTCCCTTCTTGGTTGGCTAAACATATCAGTTCGTTTGGTTTGGAGCATTAGATGCTCTCCATTGACGACCGGGACACCATGCATAAGGTGTTGATTGCCTAATTTTATTCATCGTCTCCAGAATATATTCATTTGATTGCCTGCTACATCTCCACTTAAATACTCATAATGCTAGTGTCTAGATTGTGTTCAATTTGATTGACTATATACCTCTTGTTAAAATTGTGGTCTTGATCTTTTGTTTAAACCTGAGACATCATGCATAACTAGCTCTTCGATTTCAGTCTAAACCTGAGACCTCTTTTGTTCTATATTCAGATCTATGACTGATGGCCACACTGCTATTTTTTTGTGCTTGATAAACCCAAGACTCCTTTTTATTGTAATATTGAAGTTGTTTGGTTCTGGCCTCAGCAGCAGTACACTCTAATGTTGGTGGCCTTTATGTTCATTCTTTTACAGGAGCTCCAGGCCTAATATTTTTGGAGTGTGAAGCCGTGAAGCCAAGTGTGAAGCAGTGAAACCCTACTTAGCAAGGATTTTTTGGTTCTGTAGTAGACTGTAAATTGTAATATTGTAACGGATTGTAAAAGACTAATGTAGTGTTAATGAATTATATCTGTTCTGTCCTATTTGAAATAATGATTATGTATGTTGAAAAGATGTGAAATGGAAACTTGACCAGTGGGACCCAGTTATGAATACAATCTGAGCAATTTTGAAATTTCTGACATGTGTGACTGATCTATGGCATTATGACTAGTGGAACCAACGCCAAAATATAATTATTGAAAATAGAAAATAAATGATTGTAAGAAGGCCAAGGCCCAAAAATTAAGAAGCTGAAATATTGGGCTTGGCCCATGTAGCCCACAAGAATTGACTTGGAAAAAAGCTTGAATTGGACCGGGCTTATTCTTATCCATGTCAGCTTGCCACGCTGGATCCTACGTGGCCTGGGGAGGCTGCCATTGACCAAAAATTTGGTCGTGGAACCAACGACCTTTTACATATCACAAAGAAGGTCGCTAATTTCAGTATACGATCGCTAGCTTTTGACCATTTGTTTTTTATCGCAAAAAGGTCGCAAATGAAAAGCAATGACCATTCAGCGACCAATAATGATGGTCGCAAGTTGACATATTTCTTGTAGTGATGTAAGACGGTGGTCCTTAATGAAATTAATTGGACGGTGCTTCAGTGAGGTTCATGCAACCAGAATTAGTCACCAGAACTGAACGTGTGGACCCTTTGGACATGATTTACCCCCTTTTTTTTGTTCATGGCCTACTGTACTTTTGCGTGCAATGTTCAATAGGAGAGAAACTTGCAGCCGTGATTTTGGTTATGTATATGCTCTGTGGCTTATGTAATTTTGTTCTGTTTTGTGTTACTCTTGGGGATGATGCGTGAGAGGGTGGCCTTCCAGGGCTCTCTCTCTCTCTCCTCCTCCACCACCGCCTCCTCGGTCCCCAGCTCACACGGGTACAAGCCCCCCCTCGTCCTCCTCCAGACAGGCACTTCTGCAAGCGGGAGCGCTGGGATCCTGCGGGAGTGGACCTACGACGCTGCTGGAACTTGGAGAAGCGCCGCCAAAATGGTCAATGCCGCAAGGACGAAGCAAGGCAAACCACCACTCTGCATGGACTGCTGCAACCGTCGGTGCATGGAGCTAGGACCGGTGTGCCTGGTGTTGCAATCACTGGTGCGTGAAACTAGGATCGATGATATGCGGTGCTAGGACTGGTGCCGCCACTTCTGCTGCTGGCAGTCTGGAACTTGCGGATGCGAGGTAGGGAGGGAAGGGGGGAGGATGCTACAACCGAGGCACATTTATGTTATAACCGGCAAATGTAGATGCTACAACTGGTGATGGATGTTGTTGCGATCGGCTACGAGGGATGCTATGATGGGATGCTGCACGGTGCTTCAAGGCGCCGACTGCTACCGCAAGGGCACAAACAAGGGACCAGCCAGCCAGGATGCAGCGACTAGTGAGGGGCACAGATGGGACAGGGATCAGCCGGCTGGGACGTTGCGACCGACAGGGCGCATGATACGTCTCCAACGTATCTATAATTTTGATTGTTCCATGCTATTATATTACCCCTTTTGGATGTTTATGGGCTTTATTTTACACATTTATATCATTTTTGGGACTAACCTACTAACCGGAGGCCCAGCCCATATTGCTGTTTTTTTGCCTATTTTAGTATTTCGCAGAAAAGGAATATCAAGCGGAGTCTAAACGGAATGAAACCTTCGGGAGCATGATTTTTGGAACGAACATGATCCGGAGAGCTTGGAATGCAAGTCAAGAAGCTTCCAAGGGCCCCACGAGATAGGGGGCCGCCCCCTGTAGGGCGTGCCCCCCTATCTCATGGGCCCGTAGGGCGGCCACCGACAAACTTCTTCGTCCTATATATACCTATGTACCCCGAAAACATCCAGGAGCACCACGAAATACAATTTCCACATTTGTAACATACGTATCCGAGATCCCATCTTGGAGCCTTCATGCAAGCACTCTGCGGAGGGAATCAACCATGGAGGGCTTCTACATCAACATCCTTGCCCCTCCGATGAGTTGTGAGTAGTTTACCACAGACCTACGGGTCCATAGTTAGTAGCTAGATGGCTTCTTCTCTCTTTTTGGATCTCAATACAATGTTGTCTCCCTCTCTTGTGGAGATCTATTCGATGTAAACTCTTTTTCCGGTGTGTTTGTCGAGATCCGATGAATTGTGGGTTTATGATCAAGTTTATCTATGAATAATATTTGAATCTTCTCTGAATTCTTTTATGTATGATTGAGTTATCTTTGCAAGTCTCTTCGAATTATCAGTTTGGTTTGGCCTACTAGATTGGTCTTTCTTGCCATGGGAGAAGTGCTTAGCTTTGGGTTCAATCTTGCAGTATCCTTACCCAGTGACAGAAAGGGTTGCAAGGCACGTATTGTATTATTTACATCGAGGATAACAAGATGGGGTTTATATCATATTGCATGTGTTTATCCCTCTACATCATGTCATCTTGCTTAATGCGTTACTCTGTTCTTATGAACTTAATACTCTAGATGCAGGCAGGAGTCGGTCGATGTGTGGAGTAATAGTAGTAGATGTAGGCAGGAGTGAGTCAACTTGTTATGGACGTGATGCCTATATACATGATCATGCCTAGATAATCTCACAACTATGCGCTTTTCTATCAATTGCTCAATAGTAATTTGTTCACCCACCGTAATACTTATGCTATCTTGAGAGAAGCCTCTAGTGAAACCTATGGCCCCGGGTCTATCTCTTATCATATTTGCTTTCAATCTACTTTATTTGCATGTTTACTTTTTGCATCTATATTATGAAATACCAAAAATATATTTATCTTATCATACTATCTTTATTAGATCTCACTTTCGCAAGTAGCCGTGAAGGGATTGACAATCCCTTTATTGCGTTGGTTGCGAGTTCTCAGTTGGTTTGTGTAGGTGCGTGGGACTTTTGAGGACACTACTAGGGAAAAGCCTAGCAGCAGCGCGGGTTTTGGCCCTCTCGATGGCCTGGTACCGCGCTACTAATAAGCGCTTCTGACTAGCATATAGTAGTAGCAGCTTGTTAACCCACGCTACTTCTACAGATGAATAGCTGTAGCACTCTTTGGAAAAGGGCGGTACTGATATTATCTGCAGCGCTGTTTAGCAGGAAGCGCTCCTGGTAAGTCGGCGCTACTGCTAAATTTCCCCCCTCACTACTACTAGTTTTATTAGTTTTTTTCCTGCATATTTGTTTTTTATTTGTTTTGTATTTTAATAGGCTTTATACAATAATCTTTAGCATATCATCCACATACAAATGTAATCATAGCATATACATACAATTAGTCTCATCAAATCATGTCATCATCATAATCATCATGCAACACAAAGTGGTCTCTCGTCATCAATCTCAAAAATAGCGATACAAGTCTCGATTACTTGCAAATACATCGTCATCCATCTAAACATTGATATACGTGAGAATAGCTATCACTTTGAGTACATGAGTTCGTATCCCTCTCTCGCATTAGCGTGAACGTAAACTAAGTATTGCGTGTCGCTCGGAAACCGAAAACCGGTACACCTGGGCCTGACACTCCGGCCACTTGTCGTATATGTACTTCTGGCGTAGCACTTCTTCGCCATCTATGATCTATGCACCTGCATCGTCACATGAGTCGATGATATGCAACATATATATTTGAGCAACAGAAAGAGACTGACTTGGCAAAAATAGAAACAACATATCATAAGCATAAATAACAAAGTTCATTGTACCCAAAATGACCTAACTAGAGTGATTTTTGCTAGTCGAGGAGGAGGACGGTTTAATTACATCACAAATAAAGTTTCACCGTGCATAACTCAAAGTTTTGTCATAAAAGAAAGTATGGACTAAATGGACACATTGTCATATATCGACAATCACTCCATCATGTCGTGCCATCCATCCATGTCAGGGAGATAGTCATCAAGCTTAGTGAAAGGCTTCATGTCGAGACGCTGAGAGGCTATCCATGTTGGACGTCTTCCCGCGACATTTGTCATACGCATGGAACATCCCTGTTTTCCGACGACCTCATTCATGATGATTTGGGCAAGTTCGCTGGATGTTATAGAACTCAGCTCGAAGTCGATGATCCTCGATATCTCCTATGTCCTTTGCCCATTGCGAGAATATGGGCATCGCCGAGATCTAGGTGCCATGTGAAGGTTACGGTGATCCCGTCGTAATCCAGCATGTGGTGTAGGACATAGAATCCATCATTAAGAGAATCGTTAGGTTCTTTGGATGCAGCAGGTCGGTCTTATGGCTGAAAGGCGGCCTGCCGCCCTTCTCTTCTTGTCCCTAACCTCTCCACCTTGCTTGGTAGTAAAACATAGCACTGTCGAGAACATCTTTGATGTGGGTGTAATCCTTTTGTGAATGTTCTTGACGAGTCCAAGTAAAGGCGTGGGAGAATCGGGGTAGAGGATGATGAGGACGGCGCGCGCCCGCAGCATAAAATAAGTACACCTCAAATTAATTAGCCTCCACCATGAATTATTGAAATCGAAGGAAGGATAGCAGCGCGGATGACTTACACGGGATGATAAGGCACGAGAATCGCCTCCTTGTCCTTATTGGCGAGCATGAAACTGACGATGTAATCCCTCGCGTATTCACGATGCTGTGCACAGACTCCCAAGAAGCCGTCGTGCATGTAGTATGGGTCAGCGACACAGATATGACGTATCTGCTCAACCCCAATGATGTAGTTCATGTGCAAGGAATAAAGGCGGACAAACGTAAAATCCAGCTTCTTCACGTGAAACATGTCGAATATGTAATCGAATTGGAGGAAGAACTTATCCGCGGGGAAGCCATCGACGTACGACATTTGCCGCGGAACGTTAACCACGTAGAGTGGGTATCCTGGATCTTTCGAGGCGATGATGCCTTTCTCTACCCACAGCACATCGTCATGAAGTCTCCTTAGATCGCCGAATCTGGCATGTAGCGCTGTTTCAGGTAGGATTGGTCGACCGGGGATATGCTATTTATCCGCATCGGGGATATCTACATGGTCCTGAAGCCGATGCTGCTGAGGCGGCTGGATCGTAGAATCAGCTTTTTTGCCTTTCCTTGCTCTCTTCCTAGACTTCTTTACCACGGATGGTCGTCAATATCGTTGAGGCGGTAATTCAGGCACCGACTCATGGCGCTCAAACCACGAGGCGCCCGATATAGACATCTTGTTTAGCGCCATCGTCATCCTCATCCTCATCCGTGGCGGCGTCATCGGCGACTAATGGAGCCACCTACTTACCCGTCGCTATCACCCAACCCGACACCGGCGCTAATTGGGTAGGTGGGGTGTTGATGTTCATACCTTCTGAGGCTGCGTGCTCGTGGGTGTGCTCGGCCGCCTCGGCCGAAGCGAACTCTTTAGCCTAGCAGGACCCACCCATTGCAACAATCACCAAGCCGCCCGAGGTCTCGTCGTTATCCCCACTAGTATTAGAGGAGGCAAATTTGCGTGGCCCGGTTTGACACTGGCCACGGAAACCTTGAAGACGTTCGGGGGGATCGACCGGCTGTGGAACAATGGTTCCTTCGGCTCCATTATCGTCCCCTTCCCCACGTCCACCTTCTATTCGCCGATGGTGTACAATATGGTGCCGCGGGGTTTCGTCGACCTGCAAAGAAAAGTCTGCGACATGAGACATCCGAAAGGCAGCAGCGGGAGATTATACATTTATATTGAAGGGGCGGTGTGATGAATCTTGTGAGGCGTTGAGCTCAGCCAAAGAGGAGGCACCACCGAGCACGTCCGTGTGGGAGCGGTCTTGGGAGCAGGTGCGGAGCGGTGCGGGAGCGGTGCGGGAGCAGCGAGTGCTCCCAAGAAGTCGACAAGGGAAAGTCCTCTGCATTTTTTTCTGGATTTTGCCTTGTCCAAGTGTAAACGCCCGTCACCATGGAAGTAGATATATCTGCAATCGCCTGTTTTGCGGCAGCTACCGCTGTTGCAACTGTCTGAGATGATTTCTTCTCAACCGCAACCTCAACCTTCTTGTCGATGCTTTCTTTAGTTAACCTCCGTCTTTCCTTTTTCTCCTCCGTGGTCTCACGGTAGTACTTCTTCCACGTGGAGCCGTCTCCGACACCGTGCACGCGTCCATACGACGGTCGAGTATCCACCGGTTGTTGTTTCAATATGTTCAATGCCCGGTTGAATGGAGTGTCCCACTTGGGCCTCGCCAATGCCTCAGACGGCGAGTCGCTTTCGGCCACAATCCGGTGCTGCTCTCTCTGCAAAAGGCACAAGGATTGTTTACAAATATGACTAACGTGTGCAGTCAAATTGATCAGAAACTAAAATTACCAGCAGTCTCATGAACTCCGTAATGACCGGTGTTGTCTCATAAACCTTCTTCACTGGGTCCCAGCGGTGCGGGCCCTCGGGGCGTCACGCTCCTGCGGGCGGTGAAATCCGCCAAAGTGCAGGATGCCCGACTCATGGCTTCGCGTCCTCCTTGGCCCATTTGGACCTCTTTCCGCCGTAACCACGGCTTCCGAGGTGCTGGCTCCCAATGTTCCTCTTTTGAAGCCCCTTCATGTACTTAGACTTTTTTGGCAGCTTCGGCCTCGCAAGCCTCCTTGAATATTTGAAACTGCTCTTTCGTGATTGTCGGATTATCCTTTACAATCTCGGAGTAGGGTTCCCCGTCGTTGATCTTTGCTTTCACTCGATTTTTGCAAGCGGCCAACGCGTCGCTAAACTTGGTCATGGCGTGTTTGTTTATCTTCTTCATTGCCGGGTCCTTGTCTGGATCTTCATAATCCTTCTCATTCCGGCCCGGGAACAAGAATATCTAGTGAAACTTCTTTAGGAGGGAGCTCCTCATATTTTCTATCTTCTTTAGTTTGTCATCGTTGATGGTGGCGGTTGTCCGTATGATGCAGCCTATTTGATTGCCGTAGCACGCGCGCGCTTCCTCGGGAGTCTTTGGCTCAAAATTGCCGTCGTCCACCTCCGTGACCACCAGTCTAGTAGTCCTGAGTTTGATAGGAAGCCGTTGCCTCTTTGCTTTCGGTTCTACACCGGCTCCGCTCCCCGAGGCAGCACCGGTCTCACAGCCGGTCTCGATGCCGGTCTGAATCTCAGCGCCGGTCTCAGTCTCAGCACCGGTCTGCGTGTCGGTCTCAGCACCGGTCTGCGTGTCGGTCTCAGTCCCTGATGCCACCGATGGGCCCAGCAACAACTTCTGTTGATCGTCGGTAAGGCTAAAAAATTCGTCTACCGCCCGGTAGACGTTGTCGCAATCACCAGAACCCTGTCCTTCATCGTTGCTAGCCATGTTTCCTGTGATTAAATCTAGTCAATTAATTCTAGACCTAATAAAATGAATAATGACATAAAAAAGGACTATTGTTTTGCAGGAATGTTGACTCCTTCCTAGTTTGTAGCACAAGTCATGCCGAAATTCATGGAAAATTTTGGCATGACCTTTGCTAAAAAGTGGACAAATCGAGAACCTGAAATTTGCCAGAACAGAAATGACTCAACATTCCGGCAAAACATAGGCCACTCAGCATCATTAAACAGTGTTCAAATATCCCTCTTCGACACCGCAATACATGTACAAATATACAGAGCAACCACGTGTCCAAATTTCACAAGCTAATTCAAAAACAAAATGTAGAAGAACATTCATTTAACTACTAATAGAACAAAATTCAGTTAACTTTAGTGCTCTATAATGATGAAAAGAAAAAAAATTCAGTTAAGTACTAATTTCATTCATTTAGGTTATTCATTTAACATCAGATAATTAACCTATTGTACCACTACTACTAGAAGCACTACTAACCTAATTAACCTAGCAAAACTCTAGTGCCCTAACTGAAAAACATCTAATTAACATCTACTAGTACCACTATTGCCCTAACCTAATTAACATCTACTAGTATCACTATATACTATACAAGCAGCATCTACCCTAATTAAACCCTACTGCCCTAACTAACTTTTGTTGTAAACCAAATTTTTTGCTCTAAACTATTTTTTGCTCTAACATCTACTACTTAACATCCTTTGCTCTAAACTAAAATTTTTGCTATAAACAAACTTTTGCTCTACTAATTTTTTCTCTAAAATTCAGAGAGAGAGAGGAGTGGGGAGGGGTGGGGACTTCTGAGAGGGGAGAGCGGTGGCGGGAGGTGCTCGGTGGCGGAGGCAGGCGGAGAGGCGGGCTCGAGCACGGCAGCGGCGGTCTGGGCGGGCTCGAGGCGGTGGTGAGGTGGAGGCGCGGATGGTGGCGTCAAGGCGGCCTCGATCGGGCGGCGGTGAGGTGAGGGCGGCCTCGGGCGGCGGTGAGGATGACGACGACCTCGGGGGGAGACGGTGAGGTTGCGGGCGTCCACGCCGGCAAGAGACGGCGACGAAGTGGGGCGACGACAAATTGGGGAGACGGCGACGAGGGCGAGGGATTTGGGGAAGATGTGTGGCGGCCAGGGGGCGGGGGGGGGGGGGGACCGCTGTTTAAGTGAAACATAACGGTAGCGCATTTCTGAAAACGCGCTATAGCTAAGTTAGCTACAGCGCGTTTTTGGAAACGCGCTATTGATATTCCTTTCTCCTTTTTTCCCTTTTTCTTTTATTTGTCTTTACATTTTATTTTTTTTCCTTTCTCCTTTTTCTATTTCTTCCATTTTCATTTACTTTTCTACTTGTTTTCACTTTATTTTATTTCCGTTAGCGATGGCGCCTTACGTAAGCGCTACAGCTAAGGAAAGTAGCAGAGCGCTGGGCGATATCTGGCGCTACTGCTAGGTTGGGCTAACCATGTGCGCCAGTTCAAACATAGCGATGGCGCTTTTTGCTAATCTGCGCTCTTCGCTAAAGTCATAGCAGATGGCGCGGTTAATTTACAGCGCTGCTACTAAGTAGCAGTAGCGTATGATTTTGTACAGCGCTACTGGTAACATTCTGTGTATAAGGTTTTCCTTAGTAGTGGGAGCCTCCTACTGGATTGATACCTTGGTTCTCAAAACCGAGGGAAATACTTACGCTAGACTTTGCTGGATCACCCTCTCCTCTTCAAGGAAAACCAACGCAAGCTCAAGACATAGCAAGAAGGATTTCTGGCGCCGTTGCCGGGGAGGTCTTCGCTCAAGTCAAGACATACCAAGTACCCATCACAAACCCATCTCCCTCGCATTTACATTATTTGCCATTTGCCTCTCGTTTCCCTCTCCCCCACTTCACCCTTGCGGTTTTATTCGCCCTCTCTTTCCAAATCACCCTCTCTCCTTTCCGTTTGCCTTCCCATTGCCATGGCCGAATCAAAAAGAACTAAGGGTTTTCTCCCTAGCTCTATTGCGTTGGACGATCCCTCTATCCTCTCTAAGCTCATGAATAATGATGCGATGGAAAGACCCACCGGGGTCACCAATGAGAGCTTAAATAATTTTGATGAGGATGACTTTGGAATTTTTCGCTATTTACTTGATGAGTCTTTAAAAGATGCTTGGGATAGGTTATTAAGGATTCGTGCTAGCTTTGTGCCTCAATATCAAATTGAAGACTACTTAAAGAGTTTTTATATTGGCTTGCCCGCTTATTTGAAACAAGTTTTAGATTCTATTTTTGAAGGAAGTTCTCTTGAAAGGGATGCTATAGATACTTATGAAAAAATGAAAACCATATTTGGGCACCCTATGAATGATAAGGTTGAATCTACTACTCTCTTGTGCTTTTATCAATATGAAATTATTACAGAGATGAAGTCTAGTGTAGAGGCAAACTTCCGTAATATGCTTAATCTTACCTTTTCCATTAATGGCCATGTGCTTACCTTAAATAGAAGAATGAATGCCATAGAGAGGAGATCATCCTCTCCTAGTGCCAAAGATGGCACTCGTTAGATATATCCTTGCTTTTATGCCTAGCTAGGGGCGTTAAACGATAGCGCTAGTTGGGAGGCAACCCAAGTTTTCTTTATGTTTTTGTTTTTGCTCCTGTTTAGTAATAAATCTTGTATCTACCTTATGGTTAGATGTGTTTTTATCTTTTAATTAGTGTTTGTGCCACGTAGAACCTATAGGATAACCTACGATGATAGTTGATTTGATTTTGCTGAAAAACAGAAACTTTGCGCGCAGGAATATAATTTTGTTAAATCACAGGAACGTGATTTTGCGTTGATTCTTTTTGCTGCTGTTCAATAAACACATTTTTTAAGGAATTCCTATTTTGGTAGGATTTTTAGAGTTCCATAAGTTTGCGTTAGTTACAGATTGCTACAGACTGTTCTGTTTTTGACAGATTCTGTTTTTCGTGTGTTGTTTGCTTATTTCAATGCATCTATGGCTAGTAATTCAGTCTATGAACCATAAATAAGTTGGAATACAGTAGGTTTAACATAAAAATAAATAAAGAATGAGTTCATTGCAGTACCTTATGTGGTGGTTTTGTTTTCTTTCACTAACGGAGCTTATACGATTTCCTGTTGAGTTTTGTGTTGTGAAGTTATCAAGTTTTGGGTAAAGCTTTTATGGACTATGGAATAAGGAGTGGCAAGAGCCTAAGCTTGGGGATGCCCATGGCACCCCAAGATATTCAAGGATATCCAAAAGCCTAAGCTTGGGGATGCCCCGGGAAGGCATCCCGTCTTTCATCTTTGTTCATTGGTAACTTTACTTGGAGCTATATTTTTATTCGCCACATGATATGTGTTTTGCTTGGAGCATCGTGTATTATATTAGTCTTTGACTTTTAGTTTACCACAATCATCCTTGCTGTACACACCTTTTTGGAGAAGCCTATTTGATTAGAATTTGCTAGAATACTTTATGTGCTTCACTTATATCTTTTGAGCTTGATAGTTTTTGCTCTAGTGCTGCACTTATATCTTTTAGAGCATGGTGGTCTATTAATTTTGAAGAAATTTCTAGTCTCTCATGCTTCACTTATATTATTTTGAGAGTCTTTTAGAACAGCATGGTATTTTCTATGATCATAAAGTTGGTCCTAGAATGATGAGCATCCAAGTTGGGTATAATAAAAACTATCATAGAAAGTGAGTTGGATGCTATGATCAATTTGATACTTGATAATTGTTTTGAGATATGGAGGTAGTGATATTAAAGTCATGCTAGTTGGGTGATTATGAATTTGAAAAATGCTTGTGTTGAAGTTTGTGATTCTCGTAGCATGCACGTATGGTGAACTGCTTTGTGACGAAGTTGGAGCACAGTTTTATTTATTGATAGTCTTCCTTATGAGTGGCGGTCGGGGACGAGCGATGGTCTTTTCCTACCAATCTATCCCCCTAGGAGCATGCGCGTAGTGCTTTGGTTTTTGATGACTTCTAAATTTTTGCAACAAGTATGAGTTCTTTTGATTAATGTTGAGTCCATGGATTATACACACTCTTTCACCCTTCCACCATTGCTAGCCTCTCTTGTATCGCGCAACTTTCGCCGGTACCATACACCCACCTTTTACCTTCCTCAAAACATCCACCATACCTACCTATTATGGCATTTCCATAGCCATTCCGAGATATATTGCCATGCAACTTTCCACTGTTCCGTTCATATGACACACATTACTTTTGTCATATTGCTTTTTGCATGATCATGTAGTTGACATTGTATTTGTGGCTAGGCCACCTTCATAATTTTCATACATGTCGCTCTTGATTCATTGCATATCCCGGTACACCGCCGGAGGCATTCATATAGAGTCATATCTTGTTCTAGCTTTGAGTTGTAAATCCATAAAAGTGTGATGATCTTCATTATTAGAGCATTGTCCTAGTGAGGAAAGGATGATGAAGACTATGATTCCCCCACAAGTCGGGATGAGACTTCAGACTTTACAAAAAGAAAAAAAAGGACAAAAAGAAAAAAAGGCCAAAAAGAAAAAAAAAGTCCAAAGAAAAAAAAGAAAAAAAAGAAGAAATGAAAAAAAATGAGAGAAAAAGAGAGAAGGGACAATGCTACCATATCTTTTTCCACACTTGTGCTTTATAATAGCACCATGATCTTCATGTTAGAGAGTCTCATATGTTGTCACTTTCATATACTAGTGGGAATTTTTCATTATAGAATTTGGCTTGTATATTCCAATGATGGGCTTCCTCAAAATGCCCTAGGTCTTCGTGAGCAAGCAAGTTGGATGCACCCCACTAGTTTTTTTGTTGAGCTTTCATATATTTATAGCTCTAGTGCATCCGTTGCATGGCAATCCCTACTCACTCACATTGATATCTATTAATGGGCATCTCCATAGCCCGTTGATACGCCTAGTTGATGTGAGACTATCTTCTCCTCTTTTCTGTCTTCTCCACAACCACCCTTCTATTCCACATATAGTGCTATGTCCATGGCTCACGCTCATGTATTGCATGAAAGTTGAAAAAGTTTGAGATTATTAAAGTATGAAACAATTGCTTGGCTTGTCATCGGAGTTGTGAATGATTAAATACTTTGTGTGATGAAGATAGAGCAACAGCCAGACTATATGATTTTGTAGGGATAACTTTCTTTAGCCATGTTATTTTGAGAAGACATGATTACTTTGATTAGTACGCTTGAAGTGTTACTATTTCTTATGTCAATATGAACTTTTATTTTGTATTCATTTGGGTCTGAACATTCATGCCACAATAAATAAAATTACATTATGAATTATGCTAGGTAGCATTCCACATCAAAAATTTCTTTTTTATCATTTACCTACTCGAGGACGAGCAGGAATTAAGCTTGGGGATGCTTGATACGTCTCCAACGTATCTATAATTTTTGATTGTTCCATGCTATTATATTACCCCTTTTGGATGTTTATGGGCTTTATTTTACACATTTATATCATTTTTGGGACTAACCTACTAACCGGAGGCCCAGCCCCTATTGCTGTTTTTTTTTGCCTATTTCAGTATTTCGAAGAAAAGGAATATCAAATGGAGTCCAAACGGAATGAAACCTTCGGGAGCGTGATTTTTGGAACGAACGTGATTCGGAGAGCTTGGAGTGCAAGTCAAGAAGCATCCGAGGAAGCCACGAGACAGGAGGCTGCGCCCCCCTGTAGGGCGCGCCCCTGTCTCGTGGGCCCCTTGGGCGGCCACCGACATACTTCTTCCTCCTATGTATACCTACGTACCCCGAAAACATCCAGGAGCACCACGAAACACAATTTCCACTGCCGTAACCTTCTATATCCGCGAGATCTCATCTTGGAGCCTTCGCCGGCACTCTGCCGGATGGGGAATCGACCACGGAGGGCTTCTACATCAACATCCTTGCCCCTCCGATGAGTTGTGAGTAGTTTATCACAGACCTATGGGTCCATAGTTATTAGCTAGATGGCTTCTTCTCTCTTTTTGGATCTCAATACAATGATCTCCCCCTCTCTTGTGGAGATCTATTCGATGTAAACACTTTTTGCGGTGTGTTTGTTGAGATCCGATGAATTGTGGGTTTATGATAAAGTTTATCTATGAATAATATTTGAATCTTCTCTGAATTCTTTTATGTATGATTGAGTTATCTTTACAAGTCTCTTTGAATTATCAGTTTGGTTTGGCCTACTAGATTGGTCTTTCTTGCCATGGGAGAAGTGCTTAGCTTTGGGTTTAATCTTGCGGTGTCCTTACCCAGTGACAGAAAGGGTTGCAAGGCACGTATTGTATTGTTGCCATCGAGGATAACAAGATGGGGTTTATATCATATTGCTTGAGTTTATCCCTCTACATCATGTCATCTTGCTTAATGCATTGCTCTGTTCTTATGAACTTAATGCTCTAGATGCAGACAGGAGTCGGTCGTTGTGTGGAGTAATAGTAGTAGATGCAGGCAGGAGTCGATCTACTTGTTATGGACGTGATGCCTATATACATGATCATGCCTAGATAATCTCATAACTATGCGCTTTTCTATCAATTGCTCGACAATAATTTGTTCACCCACCGTAATACTTATGCTATCTTGAGAGAAGCCACTAGTGAAACCTATGGCCCCCAGGTCTATCTCTTATCATATTTGCTTTCAATCTACCTTTATTTGCATCTTTACTTTTTGCATCTATATTATAAAATACCAAAAATATATTTATCTTATCATACTATCTTTATTAGATCTCACTTTCGCAAGTGGCCGTGAAGGGATTGACAACCCTTTTATTGCGTTGGTTGCGAGTTCTCAGTTTGTTTGTGTAGGTGCGTGGGGCTTTTGAGGAGCCTCCTACTGGATTGATACCTTGGTTCTCAAAACTGAGGGAAATACTTACGCTACACTTTGCTGCATCACCCTCTCCTCTTAGAGGAAAGCCAACGCAAGCTCAAGACTTAGCATCCTCTGATGATCCCGGCAGGGGAGAGGTGTTGGAAATATGCCCTAGAGGCAGTAATAAAAGTATTATTATATTTCAATGTTCATGATAATTGTCTTTTGTTCATGCTATAACTGTATTATCCGGAAATCGTAATACACGTGTGAACACTTAGACCACAAATGTCCCTAGTGAGCCTCTAGTTGACTAGCTCGTTGTGATCAATAGATAGTCATGGTTTCCTGACTATGGACATTAGATGTCGTTGATAACGGGATCACATCATTAGGAGAATGATGTGATGGACAAGACCCAATAATAAGCATAGCATAAAAGATCGTATAGTTCGTTTGCTAGAAGCTTTGCCAATGTCAAGTATCTATTCCTTCGACCATGAGATCGTGTAACTCCCGTTCTTTGTAGGAGTGCCTTGGGTGTATCAAGCGTCACAACGTAATCGGGTGACTATAAAGGTGCATTACAGTATCTCCGAAAGTATCTGTTGGGTTGACACGGATCGAGGCGGGATTTGTCACTCCGTATGACGGAGAGGTATCTCTGGGCCCACTCGGTAATGTATCATCATAATGAGCTCAAGTTGACCAAGGTGTTGGCCACGGATCATGCATTACTGATGCGAGTAAAGTGACTTGCGATAACGAGACTGAACAAGGTATTGGGATACCGACGATCGAGTCTCGGGCAAATAACGCACCGATTGACAAAGGAATTGCATACAGGGTTTGATCGAATCCTCGACATCGTGGTTCAACCGATGAAATCATCAAGGAGCATGTAGGAGCCAACATGGGTATCCAGACCCGCTGTTGGTTATTGCCCGAGAGTCGTCTCGGTCATGTCTGCGTGTCTCCCGAACCCGTAGGGTCTACACACTAAGGTTCGGTGGCGCTAGGGTTAGTAGGAAGTCAAGTATGTGACCACCGAATGTTGTTCGAGTCCGGATGAGATCCCGGACGTCACGAGGAGTTCGGAAGGGTCCGGAGGTAAAGAATAATATATAGGAAGTGGTGTTTGACCATCGGGAAAGTTTGGGGTTTCGGTAAAATCTGGGACCACCGAAGGGTCCCGGTCCACCGGTGGGGCCACCTATCCCGGAGGGCCCCATGGGCTGAAAGGGGAAGGGAACCAGCCCACAAGGGGCTGGTGCGCCCCCCTAGGGTCCACCCCCTGCGCCTAGGGTTGAAACCCTAGGGGTGGGTGGCGCCCCACCTGGCTTGGGGGCACTCCACCCCCCTTGGCCGCCGCCCCCCTGGAGATTGGATCTCCAGGGCCGGCCACCCCCCCAGGGGGCCTATATAAAGGGGGAGGGAGGGGGCTGCTGGACCAACTCCCAAGGCGCAGCCCCTCCCCTCCCCAACACATCTCCTCCTCCGTAAGAGCTCGGCGAAGCCTGCCGAGATCTTGCATCTCCACCATCATCACGCCGTCGTCTTGCGGTGGAGCTGTCTTCCTCAACCTCTCCTTCCCCTTGCTGGATCAAGAAGGAGGACACGTCGCTCGTCCGTCGTGTGTGTGAGCGCGGAGGTGCTGTCCGTTCAGCACTTGGCATCGGTGATCTGAATCACGTTCGAGTACGACTCCATCATCACACAAGCTTCCGCACGCGATCTACAATTGGTATGTAGATGTTATCTCTCTCCGTTACTCGTTGCTTAGATGAACTCATAGATGGATCTTGGTGAAGCCGTGGGAAAAATTTTAATTTTCTGCAACGTTCCCCAACAGTGGCATCATGAGCTAGGTCTATCGTAGTTCTCTAATGCACGAGTAGAACACAATTTGTTGTGGGCGTTGATCTTGTCATCTTACTTGCCTCTACTAGTCTTTTCTTGCTCAGCGGTATTGTGGGATTAAGCGGCCCGGACCAACCTTACGTGCGCTTACGTGAGACCGGTTCCACCGATGACATGCACTAGTTGCATAAGGTGGCTGGCGGTGTCTGTCTCTCCCACTTTAGTTGGAGCGGATTCGATGAACAAGGCCCTTATGAAGGGTAAATAGAAGTTGACAAAATCACGTTGTGGTGATTCGTAGGTAAGAAAACGTTCTTGCTAGAACCCAATCGCAGCCACGTAAAAGATGCAACAACAACTAGAGGACGTCTAACTTGTTTTTGCAGCGATTGATCATGTGATGTGATATGGCCAGAAGTTGTGATGAATGTTGAATTGTGATGTATGAGATCATGTTCTTGTAATAGGATTCACGACTTGCATGTCGATGAGTATGACAACGGCAGGAGCCATAGGAGTTGTCTTTATTTTTGTATGACCTGCGTGTCATTGAAGAACGCCATGTAAACTACTTTACTTCATTACTAAGCGCGTTAGTCATAGAAGTAGAAGTAGTCGTTAGCGTGACAACTTCATGAAGACACGATGATGGAGATCATGATGATGGAGATCATGGTGTCAAGCGGTGACAAGATGATCATGGAGCCCGAAGATGGAGATCAATGGAGCTTGATGATATTGGCCATATCATGTCATAACTATATAATTGCATGTGATGTTTATTATGTTTATGCATCTTGTTTACTTAGGACGACGGTAGTAAATAAGATGATCCTTACAAAATTTCAAGAAGTGTTCTCCCTAACGTGCACCGTTGCTACAGTTAAATCGTTTCTAAGCACCACGTGATGATCGGGTGTGATGGATCCTACGTTCACATACAACGGGTGTAAGACAGTTTTACACAGCGAAAACACTTAGGGTTAACTTGACGAGCCTAGCATGTGCGACATATGGCCTCGGAACACGGGGACGAAGGTCGAACACGAGTCGTATGGAAGATACGATCAACATGAAGATGTTCACCGACGATGACTAGTCCGTCTCACGTGATGATCGGACACGGGCTAGTCGACTCGGATCGTGTAACACTTAGATGACTAGAGGATGTCTAATCTAAGTGGGAGTTCATAATTTGATTAGAACTTTATTATCATGAACTTAGTCTAAAACCTTTGCAAATATGTCTTGTAGATCAATGGCCAACGCTAATGTCAACATGAACTTCAACGCGTTCCTAGAGAAAACCAAGCTGAAAGATGATGGCAGCAACTATACGGACTGGGTCCGAACACGAGATCATCCTCATAGCTGCCAGAAGCAATATGTCCTAGAAGGACCGCTAGGTGCCGCTCCCGTCCCAGAGACCAAGGCGTTATGAACGCTTGGCAAACTCGTGCTGATGATTACTCCCTCGTTCAGTGCGGCATGCTCTACAGCTTAGAACCGGGGCTCCAAAAGCGTTTTGAGCATCACGGAGCATATGAGATGTTCGAAGAGCTGAAACTAGTTTTCCAAGCTCATGCCCGGGTCGAGAGATATGATGTCTCCGACAAGTTCTACAGTTGTAAGATGGAGGAGAACAGTTCTGTCAGTGAGCACATCCTGAAGATGTCCGGGTTGCACAACCGTATGACCCAGCTGAATATTAACCTCCCAGATGAGGCGGTCATTGACAGAATCCTCCAGTCGCTCCCACCAAGCTACAAGAGCTTTGTGATGAACTACAACATGCAGGGGATGGTAAAGACCATTCCTGAAGTGTTCTCAATGCTGAAGTCAGCAGAGGCTGAAATCAAGAAAGAACATCAAGTGTTGATGGTCAATAAGACCACTAAGTTCAAGAAGGGCAAGGGTAAGAAGAACTTCAATAAGGACAGCAAAGATGTTGCCGCGCCCGTAAGCTTTGTTGCGGGAAGAAGTCAAAGAATGGACCCAAGCACGAGAGTGAGTGCTTTTATTGCAAGGGAAGGGGCATTGAAGCGGAACTGCCCCAAATACTTAGCGGATAAGAAGGCCGCAACACCAAAGGTATATTTGATATACATGTAATTGATGTGTACCTTACCAAGACTCGTAGTAACTCCCGGTATTTGATACGGTGCTGTTGCTCACATATGTAACTCACAGCAGGAGCTGCGGAATAAGCGGAGACTGGCGAAGGGCGAGGTGACGATCTGCGTCGGGAATGGTTCGAGTCGATGTGATCGCCGTCGACACGCTGCCTCTACATTTACCTCGTGATTAGTTTTAAACCTCAATAATTGTTATTTAGTGCCAAGTTTGAGCATGAACATTGTATCCGGATCTCGTTTAATCTGAGATGGCTACTCATTTAAGTCTGAGAATAATGGTTGTTCGATTTATATGAGAGATATGTTTTATGGTCATGCTCCGATGGTCAATGGTTTATTCTTAATGAATCTCGAGCGTAATATTACACATGTTCATAGTGTGGATGCCAAAAGATGTAAAGTTGATAACGATAGTCCCACATACTTTTGGCACTGCCGCTTTGGTCACATTGGTGTCAAGCGCATGAAGATGCTCCATGTTGATGGACTTTTAGAGTCTCTTGATTATGAATCGTTTGACACATGCGAACCTTGCCTCTTAGGCAAAATGACCAAGACTCCGTTCTCCGAACAATGGGCGAGCAACCAACTTGTTGGAAATCATACATACCGATGTGTGCGGTCCAATGAGCGTTGAGGCTCATGGAGGATATCGTTATGTTCTCACTCTCACGATGACTTAAGTAGATATGGGTATGTCTACTTAATGAAACACAAGTCTGAGACCTTTGAAAAGTTCAAGGAATTTCAGAGTGAGGTAGAGAATCAACGTGACCGAAAGATAAAATTCTTGCGATCGATCGTGGAGGAGAATATTTAAGTCACGAATTTGGTACACACTTAAGAAAATGTGGAATCGTTTCACAACTCACGCCGCTGGAACACCTCAAATAAACGGTGTGTCCGAGCGTCGTGTCGCACTCTATTGGATATGGTGCGGTCTATGATGTCTCTTACCGATTTACCGCTATCATTTTGGGGATACGCTCTAGAGACAGCTACATTCACTTTAAATAGGGCACCGTCTAAATCCATTGAGACGACACCGTATGAATTATGGTTTGGGAAGAAACCTAAGCTGTCGTTTCTAAAAGTTTGGGGATGCGATGCTTATGTCAAGAAACTTCAACCTGAAAAGCTCGAACCCAAGTCGGAAAAATGCGTATTCATAGAATACCCTAAGGAAACTGTCGGGTATACCTTCTACTTAAGATCCGAGGGCAAGATCTTTGTTGCCAAGAACGGATGCTTTCTGGAGAAAGAGTTTCTCTCGAAAGAAGTAAGTGGGAGGAAAGTAGAACTGGATGAAGTACTGCCTCTCGAACGGGAAAGTGGTGCAGCGCAGGAAACCGTTCCTGTGATGCCCACACCGACTGAAGAGGAAATCATTGATGATGATCAAGGTACTTGGATCAAGTTACTCTGAACTTCAAGGTCCACGAGGACACGCTCCGCACTGAGTGGTACGGCAACCTGTCATGGAAATCATGTTGCTACACAACAATGAACCTTCGAACTATGAAGAAGCAATGGCGGGCCGATTCCAACAAATGGCTTGAGGCCATGAAATCCGAGATAGAATCCATGTATGAAAACAAAGTATGGACTTTGACAGACTTGCCCGATGATCGGCGAGCGATAGAAAATAAATGGATTTTTAAGAAGAAGACGGACGCGGATGGTAATGTTACCATCTATAAAGCTCGACTTGTCGCTAAGGGTTATCGACAAGTTCAAGGGATTGACTACTGACGAGACATTCTCTCCGTGGCGAAGCTTAAGTCCGTCCGAATCATGTTAGCAATTGCCGCATACTATGATTATGAGATATGGCGATGGACGTCAAAACGGCATTCCTTAATGGACATCTTAAGGAAGAGCTGTATATGATGCAGCGGAAGGTTTTGTCGATCCTCGAGCGCTAACAAAGTATGCAAGCTCCAATGATCCATTTATGGACTGGTGCAAGCATCTCGGAGTTGGAACATTCGCTTTGATGATATGATCAAAGCGTTTGGGTTATCTTGAGACTTATGGAGAAGCCTGCGTTTACAAGAAAGTGAGTGGGAGCTCTGTAGCATTTCTCCTATTATATGTAGATGACATACTCTTGATGGGAAATGATACAAAACTTCTGGACAGCATTAAGGCCTACTTGAACAAGTGTTTTTCAATGAAGGACCTTGGAGAAGCTGCTTATATATTAGGCATCAAGATCTATAGAGATAGATCGAGACGCCTCATAGGTCTTTCACAAAGCACATACCTTGATAAGATTTTGAAGAGGTTCAAAATGGATCAGTCCAAGAAGGGGTTCTTGCCTATGTTACAAGGTGTGAGATTGAGCTCGGCTCAGTCACCGACCACGGCAAAAGATAAAGAAGAGATGAGTGTCATCCCCTATGCTTCAGCCATAGGATCTATTATGTATGCCATGCTGTGTACTAGACCCGATGTAAACCTTGCCGTAAGTTTGGTTGCAAGATACCAAAGTAATCCCGCAAGGAACACCGGACAGCGGTCAAGAATATCCTGAAGTACACGAAAAGGACAAAGGACATGTTTCTCGTTTATGGAGGAGACGAAGAGCTCGTCAGAAGGGTTACGTCGGCGCTAGCTTCGACTCAGATCTGGATGACTCTAAGTCACAAACCGGATACGTGTATATGTTGAATGGTGGAGCGATGGTGGTGCAGCTGCAAGCGAGCGTCGTGGTGGGATCTACATGTGAAGCGGAGTACATGGCAGCCTCGGAGGCAGCGCATGAAGCGATTTGGGTGAAGGAGTTCATCACCGACCTAGGAGTCATACCCAATGCGTCGGGGCCGATCAAACTCTTCTGTGACAACACCGGAGCTATTGCCCTAGCCAAGGAGCCCAGGTTTCACAAGAAGACCGAGCACATCAAGCGTCGCTTCAACTCCATCCGTGAAAATGTTCAAGATGGAGACATAGAAATTTGCAAAGTGCACACGGATCTGAATGTCGCAGATCCGTTGACTAAACCTCTCTCGCGTGCAAAACATGATCAACACCAGAACTCTATGGGTGTTCGATTCATCACAATGTAACTAGATTGGTGACTCTAGTGCAAGTGGGAGACTGTTGGAAATATGCCCTAGAGGCAATAATAAAAGTATTATTATATTTCAATGTTCATGATAATTGTCTTTTGTTCATGCTATAACTGTATTATCCGGAAATCGTAATACACGTGTGAACACTTAGACCACAAATGTCCCTAGTGAGCCTCTAGTTGACTAGCTCGTTGTGATCAATAGATAGTCATGGTTTCCTGACTATGGACATTGGATGTCGTTGATAACGGGATCACATCATTAGGAGAATGATGTGATGGACAAGACCCAATAATAAGCATAGCATAAAAGATCGTATAGTTCGTTTGCTAGAAGCTTTGCCAATGTCAAGTATCTATTCCTTCGACCATGAGATCGTGTAACTCCCGGTTACTGTAGGAGTGCCTTGGGTGTATCAAATGTCACAACGTAACTGGGTGACTATAAAGGTGCATTACAGGTATCTCCGAAAGTATCTGTTGGGTTGACACGGATCGAGATCGATTTGTCACTCCGTATGACGGAGAGGTATCTCTGGGCCCACTCGGTAATGCATCATCATAATGAGCTCAAGTTGACCAAGGTGTTGGCCACGGATCATGCATTACGATGCGAGTAAAGTGACTTGCCGTAACGAGACTGAACAAGGTATTGGGATACCGACGATCGAGTCTCGGGCAAGTAACGCACCGATTGACAAAGGAATTGCATACGAGGTTTGATCGAATCCTCGACATCGTGGTTCAACCGATGAAATCATCCAGGAGCATGTGGGAGCCAACATGGGTATCCAGACCCGCTGTTGGTTATTGCCCGAGAGTCGTCTCGGTCATGTCTCGCATGTCTCCCGAACCCGTAGGGTCTACACATAAGGTTCGGTGGCGCTTAGGGTTAGTAGGAAGTCAAGTATGTGACCACCGAATGTTTTTCGAGTCCGGATGAGATCCGGACGTCACGAGGAGTTCGGAAGGGTCCGGAGGTAAAGAATAATATATAGGAAGTGGTGTTTGACCATCGGGAAAGTTTGGGGTTTCGGTAAAATCACGGACCACCGGAAGGGTCCTGGGTCCACCGGTGGGGCCACCTATCCGGGAGGGCCCCATGGGCTGAAAGGGAAGGAACCAGCCCACAAGGCTGGTGCGCCCCAGGGTCCACCCCTGCGCCTAGGGTTGAAACCCTAGGGGTGGGGCGCCCACCGGCTTGGGGCACTCCACCCCTTGCCGCCCCCCACAGATTGGATCTCGGGGCCGCCACCAGGGGGCCTATATAAAGGGGGAGGGAGGGGCTGCTGGACCAACTCCCAAGGCGCAGCCCTCCCTCCCAACACATCTCCTCCTCCGTAAGAGCTCGGCGAAGCCACAGCCGAGATCTTGCTTCTCCACCATCATCACGCCGTCGTGCTGCCGGTGGAGCTGTCTTCTCAACCTCTCCTTCCCCTTGCTGGATCAAGAAGGAGGAGACGTCGCTCGTCCGTCACGTGTGTTGAACGCGGAGGTGCTGTCCGTTCAGCACTTGGCATCGGTGATCTGAATCACGTTCGAGTACGACTCCATCATCACCTTGCAAGCTTCCGCACGCGATCTACAATTGGTATGTAGATGCTATCTCTCTCCCGTTACTCGTTGCTTAGATGAACTCATAGATGGATCTTGGTGAAGCCGTAGGAAAAATTTTAATTTTCTGCAACGTTCCCCAACAAGAGGATGAAGATGAAGAGGAGGAGGAGGAGGAGGAGGAGGAGCGTGACTCGGAGGCGACCATCGAAGTTGGAATACAGTAGGTTTAACACCAAATTAAATAAAGAATGAGTTCATTGCAGTACCTTATGTGGTGTTTTTGTTTTCTTTCACTAACGGAGCTTATAAGATTTCCTGTTGAGTTTTGTGTTGTGAAGTTTTCAAGGTTTGGGTAAAGCTTTTATGGACTATGGAATAAAGGGTGGCAAGAGCCTAAGCTTGGGGATGCCCATGGCACCCCAAGATATTCAAGGATAGCCAAAAGCCTAAGCTTGGGGATGCCCCGGGAAGGCATCCCCTCTTTCGTCTTCGTTCATTGGTAACTTTACTTGGAGGTATATTTTTATTCGCCACATGATATGTGTTTTGCTTGGAGCGTCGTGTATTATATTAGTCTTTGCTTTTTAGTTTACCACAATCATCCTTGCTTTACACACCTTTTGGGAGAAGCCTATTTGACTAGAATTTGCTAGAATACTCTATGTGTTTCACTTATATCTTTTGAGCTTGATAGTTTTTGCTCTAGTGCTTCACATATATCTTTTAAAGCACGGTAGTGTCTTAATTCTGAAGAAATTGCTAGTCTCTCATGCTTCACTTATATTATTTTGAGAGTCTTTTAGAACAGCATGGTATTTGCTATTGTCATAAAGTTGGTCTTAGAATAGTAGGCATCCAAGTTGGGTATAATAAAAACTATCATAGAAAGTGAATTAGATGCTTTGATCAATTTGATACTTGATAATTGTTTTGAGATATGGAGGTAGTGATATTAAAGTCATGCTAGTTGGGTGATTATGAATTTAAAGAATGCTTGTGTTGAAGTTAGCAAGTCCCGTAGCATGCACGTATGGTTAAAGTTATGTAACAAGTTTGAAACATGAAGTGTACTTGGCTTGTGCATCCTTATGAGTAGCGGTCGGGGACGAGCGATGGTCTTTTCCTACCAATTTATCCCCCTAGGAGCATGCGCATAGTACTTGATTTTTGATGACTTCTAAATTTTTGCAATAAGTATATGAGTTCTTTTGACTAATGTTGAGTCCATGGATTATACGCATCTTTACCTTTCCACCTTTGCTAGCCTCTTCGGTACCGTGCATTGCCCTTTCTCACCTTGAGAGTTGGTGCAAACTTCGCCGGTGCATCCAAACCCCGTGATACGATACGCTCTATCACACATAAACCTCCCTATATCTTCCTCAAAACAGCCACCATACCTACCTATTATGGCATTTCCATAGCCATTTCGAGATATATTGCCATGCAACTTTCCACCGTTCCGCTCATCATCATCATGACATATTTTACTTTTGTCATATTGCCATTGCATGATCATGTAGTTGACATCGTATGTGTGGCAAAGCCACCATGCATTATTTTTCATACATGTCACTCTTGATTCATTGCACCATACCGGTACACCGCCGGAGGCATTCATATAGAGTCATATCTTGTTCTAGTTTCGAGTTGTAATTCATATGTTGTAATCAATAGAAGTGTGATGATCATCATTATTAGAGCATTGCCCAATAAAAAAAAGAGAAAGGCCAAAAATAAAAAAAGAAAGGCCCAAAAAAAGAAGAAAATAAATAAAAAGGGCAATGTTACTATCTCTTTTTCCACACTTGTGCTTCAAAGTAGCACCTTGTTCTTCTGTAGTGAGTCTCATATATTGTGCTTCAAAGTAGCACCATGTTTTTCATATAGTGAGTCTCATAAGTTGTCTTTTTCATACTAGTGGGAAATTTTCATTATAGAACTTGGCTTGTATATTCCTACGATGGTCTTCCTCAAATGCCCTAGGCCTTCGTGAGCAAGCAAGTTGGATGCACACCCACTAGTTTTCTTTTGTTGAGCATTCATTTATAGCTCTACACTACTAGGGAAAAGCCTATACACAGAATCTTATCTGCGGCCAGCGCTTCAAAAGACCACGCTCTCGCTACTTAGCAGCAGCGTAATACTCCGCCAAACGCATCTTGACTTGGAAGTAGCAGATGGCGCTTTGAGAATACAGCGCTACTGCTATAGTTGCCATGACCTTGGCCCCACGCTAGCTATAGCAGATGGCGCGTTACACAGAGAGCGCTCTCACTATTTATAAGCTGTGGCGCTTTGCCAAACGCAGCTACAACTATCCCTACCTTACCCTCCGGCCCGCCCGGCCTGATTCCCTCTCCTCTGCTTCCTCCCCAATTCTGACCCCTCCTGCCACCACCCGTCTCCCCGACCCGCCTGCTTGCCGTCTCCACCGACCCGCCTGCCCGCGCCTCGGTGCCGCCGTCTCCCCGACCCGCCTCGCCGCGCCTCGGTGCCGCCGTCTCCCCGACCCGCCTCGCCGCCGTCTCCCCGACCCGGCCGCCTCGCCGCCGTCTCCCCTACCGGCCGCCTCGCCCGCGCCTCGGTGCCGCCGTCTCCCCGACCCCATCTCTCTCCCGCCCTCTGTAAGCACTCTCCCTTCCGATCCCTCTCTCCCTTCGATCCCTCTTCTGCTTAGTATGAACCCTAGGTATTTAGTGCTAGTTAGTATGAACCCTAGGCTATTTTTAGTGCTAGTTAGTTAATTACTTAGATGGTAATTAGGGCAGTAGTTCTTAGGTACTAATTAGTTAGTAAGAATTAGGTACTAATTAGGTACTAGAATATTTTTATTTATAGTATTATTTTTAGTAAGAACTAGTTGAATTAATAGAACTAGTTAGTAAGAACTTGTTTCTATTTTTTAGTTAAAAGCAATTTTTCCGCCTCGGCGTGGGCGATGCCTATCCCGCATTCTCGTCGCCGAGTCGGCGGAGGATTTACACCTGCTTGACCAGATCGGCCATGTTGGGACTGGCTCCGCCGGGTGGTCTGGAGGCGCTACCTCACCGGGGCGAGGTTGGTGAGGAGCCAGCTGTCGTTGACCGAACCTTGCTTGGTGGCGGTCGCGTGGGCGATGGCGATCCAGAGGCTCGAGGACTCATGGAGGTGGTGCGTCACCGTGTCGATGAGGAGGACGCGCACGTCCGTCGCTACTTGTTTGCGTTGGAGCACAGGCCGTTCTCCAATACCTGGCAGGTTCTCTGGGGATCTCACCGGAGCTATGATCCCGTGATGGTGCCTTCTCTGTGGGTGTCCACCGCCCGCGCCGATACCGTCGTGTGCTAGAGTTTTAGTTGTATTAGTGATGTTATATGTATGACACTATTCGTGATGTATTAGTGACAATATTTTGAAATGCATGAGATGATCTACTTTTGCTTATTGAATGCATGCTAATTTGAGTCCTATAAGATATTTTGAAATGTATATCTTGTGTTGCTCAATATCCAAGTGGCGGTCATGTTTGCAGGTTACACCTCCGAGTGGCCTATGTTTTGCCGGAGTGTTGATTCATTTCCGTTCCGGCAAATTTCAGGCTTCGATATGTCCTATTTTAGCAAAGGTCATGCGGATTTTTCCGTGAATTTTGGCATGACTTGTGCTAGAATATATATGTAGGAAATATCGAGTGCCCGGATTTGTGTGTTCAGATCTTGGTAGTTGTCTTGATCGATTTTCAATTAATGTTTTAACTATGAACATAGGAAATGTCGACGATGAGAAGGATTTCGGTATTTGCAAATACTGCAAAGACGAAGCGCCTGTCTGTGACGGAATCTTCCTAGATGATGATAGGCGCTTCAGATCAAGCTGGGCGTGAACTTCAAGTGGATACTGATGAAGTCACAACGACAAGTCTTTTTTCGTAATTAAGCATGACATATGCTTTCATTTGCTTCAACTTATATTTTTTTTACTATTCTACTAGCGTATCCCCTGCCATGCAAGAGTTTTTGTATTGGATAAGAGAGGTTTCAGTCATAGTATGGAGGAAAAGAAAGTTTACTTGAAGACCGAGCATGGTTATATTTTCCATGCGAAGTTATACAATTCAGACGACTACACCTATTTTGGATGCAAAACATGGCGAGCACTATGCAAGACTTATGCATTTGAGCATGGTATGGTTATCACCTTTGATATTCGTCCGGAAGATGATATTGAAGGTAATACCGACATCTGGGTCAATGTGCAAATGCCTCCAGTTATACCATTATGTAAGTTTCTCAACCATATTTATGTCTTTGATATTGTTTATTCAAAAATAATTGACAACTACTTTGTATTGTCAGCTTATTTCCGTGCAAGCAAACATGTCCATCGCTTGGTAGACAGGACCGTATACTGTCCTGGGGCTGAACTCAACTGCGAGGAGCTCAGTCATTATGTTTCATGGCTTGAGGATCTTGATACTGTCAAGACAAATTTTCTTCATGCATTTAGAAATCTTAGTACTGAAAATGTGCGACCCATAGTGTTCATAATGAACTACGGTCACATCCATTTAGGAAGGATGGTAAGATTTTTACTTTTTATCCTCATTGCATCTTTTCCATACATTATTTTTGAAGCTAAACTTCATTGCTAAGTATGTTACCATACGATGTTCTTCAACAGGGACTCCCGATGAATGTTGTGCCTTATGGGATCGGGACTAAAGGTGTCATGAGTATTGTCAACTTACGGCCAAGATATCCTACAGCTTACTTTAGTGCATTCAATATTAGCGACGGATGCTTAATAGTGCAAGACTGGACCAAATATGTGTTGGGGGAGCGCAGAGAAGTACTAGGGAGCAGCAACCAGAGACGCCTTCCACGATTAGGAGACAGGTTCATCTGCATGCTTCAACTTGATAAAGGAGGAGAGCTATACATGTTTTATGTTCTTTTACCTAAGAGAGAGCAGCAGGAGTGAGTAGCAGGAGTGAGTAGCTGGCTAGAACTGAGTTTCAGGATGATGATGTGCTACACTATTACTATGATGATAAAATAGCTAGTGTTCGTGGTAATGACTATGATGTTTATTATTAGCAATGTTAGTGGTGATTAAATAAATAATGTTGATGGTAATGACCATGATGATGATTACATATCTTGTGCTGGCGGATTAGATTCAAGTGGAGGCAACATGTGGTGCACATCGAAAGTACTACTAATCCAAAGTAGATCAAGTTTGGATTAGTAGTATACTTTTGACATGCACCACATATTGCCTCCACTTGAACCTAATCCACCTTCATTTAATACACTGTTATGGACATAATGATGTAAACCTCATAACAGCTGGTATTGTACCAATATTTGTATGATGGCGCATAAATACACTAAAAATTAAAAAATTATAAAAAAAATACTAGTAGCGATGGGTGGGAAACACGCTGCAAGTAGATAACTTAGCAGTAGCGCTGTACTAAACAAGCGCTGCAGCTATTTGTACTAGCAGTAGCGCGTGATGGCACGCGTGACTGCTAAGCATTAGCTGTAGCGCCTTATTAGTAGCGCGGCCTACCGCGCTACTAGTAGGCACAAAACACGCGCTACTGCTAGGGTTTTCCCTAGTAGTGCTAGTGCATCTGTTGCATGGCAATCCCTACTCCTCATGTTCACATCAATTGATGGGCATCTCCATAGCCCGTTGATTAGCCTCGTCAATGTGAGACTTTCTCCTTTTTTGTCTTCTCCACACAATCCCCATCATCATATTCTATTCCACCAATAGTGCTATATCCATGGCTCACGCTCATGTATTGCGTGAAGGTTGAAAACGTTTGAGATTATTTAAGTATGAAACAATTGCTCAGCTTGTCATCGGGGGTATAGAAGTTGGGAACATCTTTGTGTAACGAAAATTAAGCATAGCCTAACTATATGATTTTGTAGGGATGAACTTTCTTTTGCCATGCTATTTTGAGAAGACATGATTACTTTAATTAGTGTGCTTGAAGTGTTACTATTTCTTTTATCAATATGAACTTTTATTTTGTATTCATTTGGATCTGAACATTCATGCCACAATAAAGAAAATTATATTATGAATTATGCTAGGTAGCATTCCACATCAAAAATTCTCTTTTTATCATTTACCTACTCGAGGATGAGCAGGAATTAAGCTTGCGGATGCTTGATACGTCTGCAACGTATCTATAATTTTTTATTGTTCCATGCTATTATATTACCCCTTTTGGATGTTTATGAGCTTTATTTTACACATTTATATCATTTTTGGGACTAACCTACTAACCGGAGGCCCAACCCATATTGTTGTTTTTTTGCCTATTTCTGTATTTCGAAGAAAAGGAATATCAAACGGAGTCCAAACGGAATGAAACCTTCGGGAGCGTGATTTTTGGAACGAACATGATCCGGAGAGCTTGGAGTGCAAGTCAAGAAGCTTCCGAGGGCCCCACGAGATAGGGGGCCGCGCCCCTCCTCTAGGGCGCGCCCCTTGTCTCGTGGGCCCCTCGGGCAGCCACCGACGTACTTCTTCCTCCTATATATACGTACGTACCCCGAAAACATCCAGGAGCACCACGAAACATAATTTCCAACGCCGTAACCTTCTGTATCCACGAGATCCCATCTTGGAGCCTTCGCCGGCACTCTGCCGGAGGGGGAATCAACCACGGAGGGCTTCTACATCAACATCCTTGCCCCTATGATGAGTTGTGAGTAGTTTACCACAGACCTACGGGTCCATAGTTATTAGCTAGGTGGCTTCTTCTCTCTTTTTGGATCTCAATACAATGATCTCCCCCTCTCTTGTGGAGATCTATTCGATGTAAACTCTTTTTGCGGTGTGTTTGTCGAGATCCGATGAATTGTGGGTTTATGATCAAGTTTTTCTATGAATAATATTTGAATCTTCTCTGAATTCTTTTATGTATGATTGAGTTATCTTTGCAAGTCTCTTCGAATTATCAGTTTGGTTTGGCCTACTAGATTGGTCTTTCTTGACATGGGAGAAGTGCTTAGTGTCGGTGTCAAAACCGGCGGATCTCGGGTAGGGGGTCCCGAACTGTGCATCTAGGCGGATGGTAACAAGAGACAAGGGAAACGATGTTTTTACCCAGGTTCGGGCCCTCTCGATGGAGGTAAAACCCTACTCCTGCTTGATTGATATTGATGATATGGGTAGTACAAGAGTAGATCTACCACGAGATCAGAGAGGCTAAACCCTAGAAGCTAGCCTATGGTATGATTGTTGTTCGTCCTACGGACTAAAACCCTCCGGTTTATATAGGCACCGAAGAGGGTTAGGGTTACACAGAGTCGGTTACAATGGTAGGAGATCTACATATCCGTATCGCCAAGTTTGCCTTCCACACCAAGGAAAGTCCCATCCGGACACGGGACGAAGTCTTCAATACTGTATCTTCATAGTCCAGGAGTCCGGCCGAAGATGATAGTTCGGCTATCCGGAGAACCCCTAGTCCGGGACTCCCTCACTTAGCTTTGGGTTCAATCCTGCGGTGTCCTTACCCATTGACATAGAGGGTTGCAAGGCAAGTATTGTATTGTTGCCATCGAGGATAACAAGATGGGGTTTATATCATATTGCATGTGTTTATCCCTCTACATCATGTCATCTTGCTTAATGCGTTACTCTGTTCTTATGAACTTAATACTCTAGATGCAGGCAAGAGTCGGTCGATGTGTGGAGTAATAGTAGTAGATGCAGGCAGGAGTCGGTCTACTTGTTATGGGCGTGATGCCTATATACATGATCATGCCTAGATAATCTCATAACTATGCGCTTTTCTATCAATTGCTCGACAGTAATTTGTTCACCCACCGTAATACTTATGCTATCTTGAGAGAAGCCTCTAGTGAAACCTATGGCCGCCGGGTCTATCTCTTATCATATTTGCTTTCAGTCTACTTTATTTGCATCTTTACTTTTTGCATCTATATTATAAAATACCAAAAATATATTTATCTTATCATACTATCTTTATTAGATCTCACTTTCGCAAGTGGCCATGAAGGGATTGACAACCCCTTTATTGGTTTGGTTGCGAGTTCTCAGTTTGTTTGTGTAGGTGCGTGGGACTTTTGAGGAGCCTCCTACTGGATTGATACCTTGGTTCTCAAAACTGAGGGAAATACTTACGCTACACTTTGCTGCATCACCCTCTCCTCTTCAAGGAAAACCAACGCAAGCTCAAGACGTAGCAGCGCACAACCGGGACCAGCCGACTAGGATGTTGTGACGTCGACGGTGGGACCAGATGCTTCATCCTCATCTTCTGTGAACAACATCCGCTAGGACCGCGAGTGGGGCCGGCCACTGCTGCGAACATCGATGGCCACTTCTACTAGCACACGAATGGCAGGGCGGCTGGTAATGGCCGGCCAATGCGGCGCTCGGTAGAGATAGGGATGCAGGGAAGGGATATTCATGCACGTGGGGATGTTTCAATCTAACAGATACTAGGCCATGTATTGAATAGCCAGTAGGAAACCAATTTGGGACTTTGGCTTGTCAACCGGCGAAGAGCACTGTGAAAGTGCAACTAATCCCCGGGTGGTTTTGGTAATTCATTACAACATATAGCTCACTGAACTAATACCCATTCAAAATAAATATTTCAGGATGTTCAGTGATTGGCGTGACATGGAATAGAGATGTGGACCCCTCAAAATGATAAGGATAAAGATTGGCAAAATCTCAAGACTCTTCATTTATTTTAGTGATCCAAGATCACATTGAGTCCATAGGAAAGCCAATACTATTAAAAGGGGATGAGGTGTTGCTTAATGGTCTACTTGCTCAAATGCTTAATGATATTGCTCCAAAAACGTTCAGTCACTTTATCCATCCAAATACGTCCAAAACCTAAAATGCACCTAGGCCCCACCGATACTTTCTACCCGGAGCCACTGAGTTCATCTTGACATAGCCACTGCCGAAAACTCTAACAGTCCGGTCACACTGATACAGATCTCGGTCCCACCGAGATGGCCTTGCCAGCGCTCTGTGACTTGTTACATTTGCTTTGGTCCCACCGAGTTAACCGGTCTCACCGAGTTGGCTTGACAGATTCGCTGTTGCTTATTGCTTCACTTCGGTCTCACCGAGTTGATGCAATCAGCACCACCGAGATGAAATTTGCCCTAAGACCTAGCACATCAGTCCCACCGAGTTGTTCCAGTCGGTTCCACCGAGATTCCTAACGTTCATATCTTTTGTATTGATCGGTGCCACCGAGTTTCACTATCGGTGCCACCGAGATGGACCAAAAGTGTGTAATGGTTAGACTTTGTGTGGAGGCTATATATACCCCTCCACTCCCTCTTCATGTAGAAGAGAGCCATCAGAACGGCCTACACTTCCATCATCCATTTTCTGAGAGAAAACCACCTACTCATCTGTTGAGATCAAGAGATTCCATTCCTACCATTTGAACCTTGATTTCTAGCCTTCTCAAAGTTGCTTTCCACTCAAATCCTTCTTCCACCATAGCTATCATTTGAACCACAAGAGCAAGGAATTCATCATCAATGCACCGTCTATTACCTTTTGGAGAGTGGTGTCTCCTAGATTGGTTAGGTGTCGCTTGGGAGCCTCCGACATGATGTGGAGTTGAACCAAGAAGATTGTAAGGGCAAGGAGATTGCCTACTTCGCGAAGATCTACCCGAGTGACGAAAGTCCTTTGTGGGCGATGGCCATGGTACGTAGGATAGACAAGGTTGCTTCTTCGTGGACCCTTCATGGGTGGAGCCCTCCGTGGACTCAGGCAGCCATTACCCTTTGTGGGTTGAGCTCTCCATCAACGTCGACGTACAATAGCACCACCTATCGGAACCACGCCAAAAATCTTCGTGTCTCCATTGCGTTTGCCTTCTCCAAACTCTTCGCTTTACCTTCATATACAATGTTTTACTTTCCGCTCCTATACTTTTAGAATTGCACGTGTATGTTGATTTCTTGACTTGTCATAATTGCTAAAATATGCCCACAACTACTAGTGGAAAATAGGGCATCAGTCCCGATTCCAGAGGGCCTTTAGTGCTGGTGCTCCAACCGGTACTAAACGATCGAGACTAATGCCCACCACTTTTAGTCCTAGTCGTGTTATGAACCGGGACTAAAGGGGCTCCATGTGGCTGCCATGGGGCGCCCAGGCAGGAGGACCTTTAGTCCCGGTTGGTAACACCGACCGGGACTAAAAGGCAGCCACACGTCAGCAGCTTCCAGGCGCTGGGGGTTTATTTTTGAAAGGAGGGGTTTAAGAGTTTTGGAGGGTTTAGGGGTTTCATATAGTGTTACCTAGCTACACCATATAGAGAGAAGTGACCTCTTTTTCTCCGTGCTTGGTCGATACATGGTACTACATATAGAGAGAACTCGACGCTAGCTAGAGTAAGCAATGAAGGAACCATTAATTACACACCATCCTTATGATCAATATATATATAGAAGTGACCTCTCTTTCTCCGTGCTTGTTGGTTGAACAACAAGTTTTCGTATATCTATTCGACGCTACTACATATAGTACACATTGATGCATATATACAATATAACATCTCTTACAATCCCTAACATCATCTACCAAAATCGCATTGCAATTCCCGATGGTATTCTCTCTCTCTCTCTCCTATATATATATATATATATATATATAGGGTCGCACTATTCGTCACCCTGGATGAGGAATAGTTATTCTTCACCCCCTCTATTTTAACATCAATTCACCGTAATTTTACGTTCCGTAAATTTTGTCTTATTTCAGACGTAAAAATAGAACGTAAGAAAATATATAATCACTGTAAAATATATGTTATGTTACGTAAATTACAAAAGTAAAAAACATAATGTAAAATGTACATAAAATGTAATTTTTCTGGTCATCTGACTTTTTATGTCAAATTTTACGCAGTGAATCAACGTGATTGTAACTATTTATATTTGAAACATAATTATTTTATGAAATGATTGTAAGATTACCTCAGGTGAAGAATAACATATTTTGCACCATGGGTGATGAATAGTAACTATATATATATAGTAGCAAAAAGACCCGTGCGTTGCAACGGGAGAAAAATGCCCGAGCCCGTGCGTTGCAATGGGAGAAAAAAAAAGTGTATGTCACTAACCCAATAAGCATTGCTTAAGACCCGACACAGACTCATGTCTTCTATTTTAACATGACGCCACACTTGTCTTGCTATTTATACTCTTTTGTCATTTCTTTCCTCGTCAACAGTGGTGATAATGTTTATCACATGACAATGCGTTTGAATGTGGTGAATTTCAAAGCAACGACGTCGGTCATCGCATAGCCCACATGTCACTGAACCGTACCAAGGTGCTTGTCACGCACCTAGTTCGTATAATGTCACTCATACTTCTTGTGAAGTGTATAGTTACGATTCTTAAAAAAATTGTACTGTTATGTGCTTATTTCATGCATGGATGAAGGACGATTGGACTGGTACGTGGCTCTCTCCCTCATCAGATGGATGTGCCCAGGCTCCTTCAGCGGCCATATCAGTCACCAGCGTCCCGCGGAAGCTAGCCTCGCTCGCGCACCTGCCCGCGCTGGACGCGTCCAGGCGCCCGCAGCCCGTCGTCGTCCGTGCGACCAAAGGAGCAGGAGAGCCGATCTCGTCCGTCTCCTCTTTTCCTCGCTCTCAGCAGGTCATTGCCACGCCTCCCTCCGCCGCCGCTGGGCATCCATGTTGCTTTTTTTAATATTTTCCATGCCTCGTCTCTTTGACTGCTCGTGAGCTTCACTCCGGGCAATGGATTTGTGATGCATGGCGTCTTTCTTCATGTCTTCTGTTGGCTTGTTGATTCTGGCAACTCCAAACGTATATAAACTGCTAGGATATGATGTAAAGGGGCAGGGTGGGACTAAATCTGAAATTGTAGCATAGGCTTTGCTGCAGCCGTAAGAAGAGGAGGGCAGGTCGTGAAGTTGAACCTTTTTACCGGCCCATAGCAAGTTTTCTGGCCCATCAAAGCTGAGAAATACGTACGAAGCGGAGCAAAAGAAGGACGGACGAATTAGTACCACCTCGTTTATATTACGATTCCGTCTATACAAATCGTAAAAGCGTATTATGGCATGAGAAGAAAGCGTATTGTGACGGTGAACCCGGAGACCCAATCCGTGCTTTATTATTAGGGATATATATAGACGGTCTATTCTGCTAATATTAGCAGAATAACTATTATGCACACCACTTCCGCACTGCATGCTGAACGCAAGTGCACGTCATTCTTTGAACCAAGTGTGCTGCAGTACTCACACGAGTGAACTTCTCGTCGAAAAAAACTGCATGCGTTATTTTTCGGAACTGTTTTCGCTCTAATTTTTTAACTGTTTATCAGAATAAGGCATGTAATATACCGTTGAAAAGCTATGGATTAGACGCAACTTCGACATGTTGAACCCTTTTCGAGATTCCACACGGTTTAAGAGCAGTTTTAAAAATGGTGCGGCCCATGACGAGTGGCAGCGAGTGTTTTTTCGCGATTTCTTCTAAACTGCTCTTCGTAATGAAGCAAACGATATGCCGTTGGATAGAATCGTCGAGGCGCATCTTTTTCACATATAGATGTTTCTCTAATTCCTTACGGTTTAAGAGTAGTTTCAAATTTACTAAATCGCGGAATTCTGTTTTTCAAATTTTTTCAAATTGACGGTACTGTTTTCACTCCAGTTTTTGAATCGTTTGTCAAAACAAGGCGTGTGATACGCCGTTGGAAAGCTACGAATGAGGCTCAACTTTCATATGTTGAAATATTTTTGAAATTCCTTACGGTTTTAAGTTAATTTTGAAAATCGTGCGGCGGACGATGAGTGACAGCAGCCGTTTTTGGCAAAAATTTTGCAAACTGCTGGTCGGAATGATTTAAACGATACGCCGTTGGAAAGATATCGACGATACGCAACACTTTCATGTAGAAAACTCTCTCTAATTCTTTACGGTTTAAGAGGAATTGTCGAAGACTACGGTACTTCATCCGACTGAAAACCGCATTGCAACGGACGAAAAACCGCACTGCATCACACGGGTAAGAGAACTACATGATTTCTTTGATTCAAACGTAATTTTTTAAAGGACGAGAAAGTAGAGTGCGCTTCACATCGCGTGTAAGTGAACCGCAACACTATCGAGAAGTGAATCGCATTACTTTTTTGTCGTTTCTGTAACATTTTTTTCTGCCATCACGTTGTGAGTAAGTAAACAGTGACACCCCCGAAAGTGAACCGCATGAGTTATTTTTGTGTTACAAAGTGCACTGCCAAGGGACTATTTTTAAAACTTTATAACATTTTTTTGTATCTCTTCAAACATTTTTTTGCTCTTGTTTTTGCATTACAGAACCGCCTTCAGAGACAAGTATAGCACGACACGAGGCACAAACAAACCGCAACGAATTACAGGCAAAAATCACATCGGCATCTCACGGTCCACCATCGCCGCAAGGGAATGGACTGCAGTAGGCGCGACAGCCAACTGCCACCGACAGTGCAGCGAACCCCTCGATAATAACTTTGTTAATAAATAGACGGACACAGGCAGTGCACCGGTACAACAACCAAACGGTGAACTTAACCACCGAGCTGCAAGTGTAGTGCTAATGAATTTTTTTACAAGAGCTTCATATCCTGAGCAACGCAAAACTGCAGCGAAATGCGCCATGATGGCGTCATCGGCGAACTGCATGTTTGGGAGGAGAAAGCTGCGAGGGGGTGCCCTGGCAAACTGCAAAAAAAGATGCAAGCGAGTCCCCACGAAGCAGCCTGGCAACTTGATTTGCCGGCGGTGATGACCTGCATGTTGGCCAAAAAACAAACCTCTAAAATACAAATGAACTGCTTGCTGGCCGCTTTATTACAAATAAAATGCATCTGTTTCAACATTTTTTACAAACCAAATTCATTAGCAGTGAACCGCCGGCGAGACAATTTTTTCCTGAAAATGAAGAACAAAAAAAGAACTGCACGCATAGGAAAACAAACTGCATCGAGATCCCTCGCCTGCACCCCAGTCACCGGAGATGATGAAGGGGAGGAGTAGGCGGGGGAAACGCTTGGATCTGCCAAGGGGTCGACGTAGTTTGGGAAGGGGGCAGTGGCGGCAGACAGAGGGACTTCGCTGGAAACCAAGACTGGGAGAGTGCGCCGGGGGGAGGGGTGGTGGCCGCTCGGGATCCCTCGCCTGCAGGAAACATGGCAGCGGGATCTGACCTCGGATACCGAGATCCGTCGCCTGAGTTGTCGGAGACTACGGTTGTGGGGGATGGGGGCGGAGCCGAGCAGCCCGGCAGCACGACGCGGTGTTGTTCGGCCAGCCATGGATCCTGGCCACACCGGGGAGGAGGTAGCTTGCCAACCGCCTCGCTCCAGCACACATCGAGAGTCGGCGGTGCTCTCCATGGATTCAGGGGCGCCTCGCTGGCGGGGAAGGAGGTGGTGGGATGGTTCTGTTGGGGAGGGGGGTGGTGGCTGGTGATGGGGCGCCGGAGGGTGGGGTGGTGGTGGGGCGCCGGGGACGGCGGGTGGTGGGGAGGCGCCGCCGCGTGTGGGAGGTATCGGGAGAAGGAGAAGGTGGGGGTTGGGGCAGTGGGCTGCTCGGTTCGGGTTGGTGGGTGTGTTTTTAGCGAAGGAGAGGTGTTAGCAGAGTAAGATGGTTTGTGTGCAGAATAAGGGTCTTAAGGGTGTTATCAGAGTATATATGTATATATATAACAAATATTTCCTACAAGCAGTGGTAGTTACCATCACTTGCGTTTTGTATGTTGTATGTAGTATTCATCGAAATAGAGAGTATCTACGTGTAGTATGTAGTATATAAAAATGATTAGGTAGTATATATACTAATTTTTAGGTAGTATATACCATGTTTTGAGTATGTTTTTTACATACAAATATGTACGTATTTCACAAATATAACAAAAACTATGGGCTCATATGCAATTTTTTCATGTAACTTACTTTGAAATAACTTAGATATAGTATATGAATATATTTAAAATGATAAAGTAGTATATATATATATATATATATATATATATATATATAGGTGGATTTTCCACAAGCACTTTACGAGAATAGAGTTTAATCAAAATGATAATCAAGCATGATAATGGTATTGAAACTAGAATCAATTAGAGATGCGTGGAACTATCTTGTATTACTTACTTTGGGGTGTGAAAATCGGCTCCTTTTTCCATTCACCCGGTACCTTGCTGGTGAACTTTTTCCAAACCCTGCCCTGCAAAGAAAATGATTACTTGATATCAGGAAATGAATGAAAGTTGCCGATTTGGTGCGATAATGATTGAACTTACTTCTGGAGCATTTGACTCATGTCCGCCCACTCATTTGGATCTTTACGTCTTGAGTCCAAGACAATTACTAGTCCTGCGTCAAGCTAAATGACTAACAGCATAAAGTGAAACCTGTGCACGCATAACTCATCAATTATACTTAACCTCGAGTAAGCGAAACATAATGGACACAAGACAGTAACACTCACTTGAAGTTGTAAGGAAAGAGTATTTCCCTTCTGTTCTCTAACAAGCATTTAAGACCCACTACGACTCGAGCTTCATCAAATAGTCGGTTTTCTCTAACAAGACCTCGATTGACTCGAGGGCTATTGTCAGTGTTACACACGGGGTGGGCCCAAGTATATGAATGGCCCAGCCAACAGTCATAGACCATCAAGGATACGGTCCAGAGGACAATGGGCCAATGGGCAACAATTTTGGCCCATTGGTTTTAGAGCCAAAGATATCAAAGGCGAGGATGGTTCTTGTGACCAGGCTAAGTCCTAGCAGTCGGATCCTACACCCCCTAATGTACGAGTCCCAACAGCCACAAACAGCCGGTCATGCATGCGGCCATAAGTAATATTAATATCAATCCCTTATGGCACTTCTCCTAGTGCACTCTATATAAGCCGGGAGGAGGGCACTGGGCTGAGGGTTGAACTCTCTCACATTGTACCTTACGCCAAGAGCTAAGAGCACCACATAAGTAGGTTATTACCTCCGCCGGTGAGGGCCAGAACCTGTATAAATCCTTGTGCGTACTCCCATTGGTAGTGATTGATAGATATGATTGCCTCTACATGCACACCCCTACAATATTGTTAGTCAAGATGGGAACGGGCCGGGTCGGCCCGCTGGGTCACTGACCCGGCCTGAAATTTCAAGGCCAATGGGCCAAATGGGTTGGCCTCAAATGATATATGGGTCAGTGGAGCCGGCACCGTGCGACCCGATGGGTCAGACAGGTCGACCCAGTCGAATTGCTAGGCCCTAGTCGCTGCTGGCCGACCCTGTTCGAGACGCCCTGGACACATCTACGGTATGTGAACTCGATTGATTCTGTTGGAGATGTGTTGTACACAAGAAGCAGAAAGAGAGACAGATGGATTGATTGTTACGTCAACTACTAGTACATGCACGTAGAAAAACCGGCGTGTCTTTCGTGTCTTGGTCACCGTCGAGCTCGCCATCCCGGTCACTGTACTATTCCTCTCTAACTTGTACAGCTCGCTGGCCTTCCCAGTCTTTAGATTGTGATCATTGAATTCATGGATTTTCCATCTTAATCTTAGGTCGGCCTCATATACCCAATGGGTCAGTGAGGCCACAAATTTTTGATAAAATGGGTCGACCCATGGCCTCCCATATTGATCCTGGGGCCATGGGGCCAGGTCCAAGGCCGGGTCCGGGCCGGTCCATTCCCATCTTGAAATAAGGGATAGTATCAAATGACAAGGAGGGAGAGGAACGAGCAGATCCGCTCGTGTTTTTACTGTCCATCGCTAAATATTGTTCCTAACCTGACGTGGAAGCCCCTAACATGCACCCTTTGTGTGACTCTTAATGAGGTTAATGATTGCAGTAGTGCTCACCCACGAGGACAGAAGCATTGCATGGACAGGAAACGCTAGAGTCGATGAAGGCTGCTAGATCATGGAGCAGGTAGGACCGTCCATGGCATCTCGGCAGGCTTTGCTGGGTCGGTTCCACACCACACACCCAAGACATGTAGGAGGTGCAGAGGGGTGGGCTCATGAATGGTGTCGTCGATACGAGCCTTGCGAGCAGCAATGCCAAGATTGCATGAGCCCTTTGAGGTGTCGTACTAGACCACGGTGCTGCCTTTTTCCTTCAAGAGCATGTCAATGAAGCATGCGGCCACCTTTGGTTTGAGGCAAGCGCCATGACAAGCCTTGAATGCGGAGTCGACGCAGAATATTCAAGCTTGTCAGTTTTCTCTAATGTCTCAGTTTGCTCCATCACATGACAAAAACTATATTGTACATACGATACCTTGCTAGGTCACGGTGATGTTTGGTAGATAAATGCTGCATCTTGCTTTGCGGATAAATAAGCAGAGTGCCTGATTGTGAAAACGTAAATGAATATGATGAAATAGGAGGGTATATATTGTGCCCAACACCACCCTACCAAAGAAATTTGGCAAGCATGTGGCAAGTGTGATACCAAGTAACATGTACAGCTCATGAGCTGTATTGCTAATTGGCTTGTTATTTTTTATGCATACATCTATTCATCTGTGTAGCATGTGACAGGTTTTTGCCATGGTATGTTGCACTATCTGGATGAACATTTTCGGACTTCGTTGTATATATATTAAGTTATTTTTTTTCTTTCTAAAACCACTTAGGAAATTTGGTAGAAAAATTCAAATTGACTCTTGAAAGCATTATAGCAAATTATCTTCTGTGTAATTGCACTCATTTTAGATATTACTTTCCCATCTGACTATTATGAAAGGGTTTTTATCATTTATGCCACTAGTTGTGTTCCACTACTCAGATTTGCCACTAGAAGTTACAACTGCTCAAAAATGTCATTGTTCTGTTAGTTGCTTGCTCAAAAATGCCATTAAACACCTCAAAATTGCCATTGTTGTGTCAAATGTTTGCTCGAAAATGCCATTAGACAACGTTATTTTCAGGTCAAACCCGTTGACCATGTTATATGACCCAAATACCCCTACACCCACAGGTTCACTCTATCTATCTCAGGAAGATAAGTGTGGGCCCCATTGTTAGGAGTAAGGAAGTGAATAATTTTAGAGAAAAATAATAAGGCTGTTGGGAATGAAGTGGGACCCACACTTTATCGTAGTGACATAGAGAGTGAGCTCGCATGTGGGTCCATAGATACTTTGGTCATATAACATGGTAAACAGGCTTTGAGCTAACAGTAATGGAGTCTAGTGGCATTTTTTAGCATTGCGCCTAACGGAGCTATGACATTTTTGAGTAGTTGAAATTGAGTGGCAAAACTGAGTAGTGGGACACAACCATGGCTTATATGGTCTAGCCATTCTTTTGTAGCAAAGCCATGGCAGATGTTGGCTTTCTCCATTTTTACCTCTCTCCTAAGGGCATAGAGAATGGTTGATAAGGCGGTCATATGTTATGTATTCAACGTCATTAAGAAAAGTGAAAATAACATGCTATACAATGTATTATCTCTAACAAATAATAATTGCATAATCTTAAAATATGGGTGCTTAAAATTAAACTATAAAATATCTGAATAGAAGAAGACATCTGGTACAATTGAGACATAGGCCTTCTCTTTCTTATTAAGACATCATCACTTAGTTTACCGTACGTAGCATTGTTAAGATAATTAATGCCACTTTCTGGAAGGCCACCATGAGCAACTGCACGCATGTCAGCTTCACCATCTTGCCCATCTTCCTGAAGTTCTTGGCTAAACAATAAGGGATAGTATCAAATGCATGGCAAATGTGCCGGAAAGAATGTACGCCGGCGGATGATGTGATGTGAAATGCAAGACATTAGATGTATTTATAGACACGTACAGGTTACAGATGCATCTAATGATCAATCAGTTTGGACATGTAAATTAACATAAGAGATTTGAGGACTATTTGGAGGACAATAATCACAAGAATATTAGCCAGTTGTTGTCTATGAACATGGGGAGCAACACAGCCAATCGTTCAACGGTGCGTAGGCGTTGACATCAATTGCACGCCTATCCTAGTACCGTTGAATTTATATATATAATTTGACGGTTGTTTTAAGTGAACAACTTGACCTATATCAACATCGGTTGTGCTTTAATTATTGCCTTGTTTGTCCTAATCATTTGGGGCTGAGTTGACTTGTTTTCTCGGTGTAATGATAGCTAAAATACTAAAGAATACCCGCATAAATATGAATTAGTCGCTAAAATCTGAGTAAATTGCACCCACGGTCTTAATCTTGTCTTGCAGGTGAACATGGGTCGCACAAAATTGTGTCGTGCTAATCACACGACTTCACAAAAGCGTTCCTCGGAGATCAAAAACAGGCCACGCCGGACAATATTATGCTGACATGTTTCTTCTTCTTTTTAGCAAAAGAAACCCTTTGATGTGCACAGAATTTGATGTATTTATTTGGATGTATGTAACTAGTAATCAGTTTGGATATTTAAATAATAAACAGGTGATTTGAGGAATATTTGGAGGTCAATGCTTACAAGAATATTAGCCACTATTTGTCCATGAACATGGGGAGCAACACAGCTAACTGTTCAACGCGGTGTTGGCATTGACATGCATTAGTTGTATGCCTGTCCTAGTATCGGTAGATTCAATAGAGAATTTGATAGTTGTCTTAATTGAAGTATTGGCATTAACAACAATGCATGCATGTTTATTATTAATTGCTGTTTCTTTGTCCTAATAATTTGGAATGAAATTCACTTTTTTTCATTGTCTCTGCATTTTGAAGTTTCCATTGATGTTTCCTTATGTCATACTATAATGCTAGTTAAAACACTTTAGAATACCAGCATCTCTAAAACTTAGTAGCTAAAATTTGAGTAAGTTGCACCGACATTCATAAACCAAGTCTTGCAAGTGAGCATGGGTCACCAAACGTTCCTTGGAGATCACAAACAGCCTGCACCGGACAATATCGTGCTGACATGTCTGTTTCTTCTTCTTCTTCTTCTTCTTGTCTTCTTCTTTTTTGGGAAAAGACACCTTTGATGTGCAACGCTTGGATGTATTTGGAAAGATGCATGTAATTATCAATCAATTTGGAAATTTAAATAAAATAAGGGATTCGAGGAATACCTGGAGGTCAGTAATCACAAGAATATAACCAACTTTTTGTCCAAGAACATGTGGAGCAACACAGCTAATCGTTCAACAAGTGTGTAGGCGTACTGGTTGGCATGCATTAGTTGCATGCCTGTCCTAGTACCATTTGATTTCCGTAGAGAATTTCACGGTTGTCTTAATCGAAGTATTTGACCTATAACAACGTTGGTTGTGCCATTAACAACAATGCATGCATGTTTTATAGTACCATTAATTATTGGTTTGTTCCCCGTAATCATTTGGAATGGATTGTTTTTGTGTGTTACCGCTTCTAGCGGATTTTGAAGTATAGTATCTGTAAGGATGCTAATTGGAACACTTTATAACACCTTCGTCTCTACAAATAACTTAGAAGTATGAGTGTTGACTTTCTGTGTAGTTCAACAAGTACTTTAGAAGCATGTGTCTGTTTGATACTTTGATTTTTATTTAGCTTGTATATAATCAAGTCTAAGGAAAATTACCCAGATAGTGCGGCAACCATGAAGTTAAGATCTTCCAACTCATTCTTCAACCAAGTCGCGTGCATCATGGCTTTCTTGTTATTCCTTTATTTTCCTGCCTATTACTGACATGCCTAGCCTTATGGACAAATCTTATCACACGCTACATGGATGGATAGGTTTTTGCACCCAAAAATAATAATCTAATTGGCAATACGGGTCATGAGTTGTACATGTTACACGGTATCATACTTGTCACATGCTAGTCATGCTTCCTCGGCGATGTAGGGCTCAATATATATATAGCCACTCATATTTCACCATATTCATTCATGTTTGCATTATCTGGCCCTTTGCTTATTTAGCTGGGAATCAAAATGCGGCATTTATCTACCAAAGATCATTTTGATGATCGAGGAATCATATACAAAAAATATTTTTTGTCATGTGATGGCATAGCTTGAGATATTAGAGGAAACTGACAAGCTCGTATTTGAAGTAGGGCGCGTGACATGCTCTCGAAGGCTAAACAGCCAAGTCCGTCTGGCTGAAAATCTCCAAGGCCCCATAGGTGACCAGTGGCATCCAGACCTTTCTTCTCCTCTCCAGTGCTACCGTAGGAGGCGATAAGGGAGGCGAAAGGAGGGCGACCGGCGTCGCTCCGGTCGGTGAGGCCGTTGGGCCGCTCCGTCTCTGGTGCCCCTCAGGGCCTTGGAGATGCAGCGGACCACGGTTCTCCCCCGGCCGGTGGCTGTACTGTCCCTGCGCTATGTAGGCTAGTTCTCCGGCCAAGTTCGCTATCACGGCACCGGCGGGGTTGGGTAGGAGTAAGGTCCCTCCGATTGTGGTACCGTTGCAGCGGAGAGTTCTCCGGTGTCGTTGTGGAGTCTGTGAGGGGGAGGTGTATGTTGACACCAGATTTTGGCACGGTCAAGAACTTAATTAATATGGCCTTAAATGGAGAAGTGATCTACATGAAAAAGTTTCATATTATCGACATAAACATCTTTGAAGTTTGGGCCATTGCCATCCGACCCCATCTCAAGGGCCGAAACTATACTCAAAGTATTAAGATTTTGTATTCAGAGTATAGTTCGGCCAATATTGTTTTTGTCTTGTCGAAACGGTCGATTTTGATATAAAAATTGTCTCAATCCGAGTTCGTATGCAAAAGTTAGAGTCATCGAGTGTAGTCCTACCACGAGGCAAAAAGTGGCGCGAGGCACCAGACACGATGTCTGATGGGTCGCACGAGCGCTTCGGCCCTTAAGGTGGCCTCAAATCGAAAATCATTCAACACGAAAGTTGTTCGCCTCGTCAAAACGGTTAAATTTTCTTTTGGGCACATCTTCATCCAAGGTTGTTTGTTGCTTGTGAGAGTCAAAACCCCAACTAATGTCCCAGACTTACCTAAATCCGAATTCGGTTAAATTTGGACGTGATTTGGAGTCCTTTTCTTGTATGGGAAGTCCATTCTCCTCTTATATTGACGAGAGGTGACGGCGGATTGATAAACACACAATCAACAAAATCATCTACCACTTTTACCTTTACCTTTATCTCTCTCCCTTGTTCTTCTTCTTCCTTGTTCTTCGTTCGTTCTTCTTGTTGAACGGCGGCGAACCTCGAGGCCCTAGGGGCGGTCAGGCCGACCTAGGGCAGCCCATAGCCGCCGCGCACCCTGACGGGGTCCCTCCCCGGGGGTGTGGGGTTTCGGGTCATCAAAAGCGCCCGTCGGATTGCTTGTGTACCGCGCTTCCGGACGGGTCTCCTTCGATGTGAGCTGCGGTGCATCACCCTCGGCGTTGGAGATACACGGTGACGTGTTCGTGTGCGAACACACTTTTTGGCGACTCCGCTGGAGATGAAGCTTTGAACGGTCTCCAGCCCGTTCTTGCTACAAAGAGATTATCATCTAGGGTTTGCAATCTACAAAGGTAACATGAATACCCAATTCACTTATGTAGATGCAAATAATGCATATGTTGTTGCTAGATTATTTAATGAGCACAATGTGTCGGTTAGCCCTAGTTTTATCAATTATGCATCTAATTATGCGCAACAGCCGATTCGGAATAATATTCATGCTTCAATTTCATATAATTTTAGCAACATGCAACATATGTATCCCAACACCCATGCATCGGCAACCCCACAAATCTATATGCCGATGAACAACATGATGAGTTCAGTTAATCAAGTTGAGACACCCCATGTAGGAACTTCCAATAGTATGCAACAAAGTGTTTCAACTTTTTATTCATCAGTAAATAACTTGCAGTATGTTAATCCAAACGTGCTGGTGGATATGGAAATTGACCTTGTTACTACTAGTTATTCGGCCAATTACCCTCAAACATCATATGCTACACCTAATGCTACTAAGTTTTTGGCACCATACGCAACTGTTGATGTCCATAATTCGGCTTCGTACCTTCATGGTCATGGCCGAATAAGTGAAACTTCTGCAGGAGCACAAATGCCTTCACCTACTACCGTGGCATATCATGTCCCCCCTACACAATTACAGAATTTTGGCAACATCTCATTACCGAAAGAATAAAAAAGCATCGGGAGGCAACCATATCCAGACTGGGTAATTGAGAACAAACTTACAATCTCTTGGGATTTGTGCAACTCTATTCGCCAGGAACTAATAGAAGATGAGAAGCCTCGTGATTTTGCTACTGTAAAAGCTAGAGTTGTGCAAATGATGCAGCCGTCCAGTGTTGTACCATCCAGTGTACCCCTAAACAATTGCAAAGTTTCGGCACCTCATTGCCGAAAGAGTCTCAAAGTATTGGGGGAGGGGGGCAATCTCATGAGGAGTGGATGGAAATTGAGATGAAAAAAATTTAAAGTTCGCCAAGCTGAGATGTGGGCTAAAATTAGACAAGAGCGAGAAGCCTTGCAAATTCAAAAAGATAAAAGTATTGATTCAAGAAACAAAGAAAAATCGGTTATTGAAAAAGCTGAATCAAATATTATATCTGCCGAATCTATTGAAGAAAAACAGGATGCCAAGGCATTGGGAAGCCAACCGAAAGCGAAACAAAGTATCATTCAAATTACACCATTGTCATGCTCTCCCAACATATTCAAAGAGGTATGTCTAGCAAATGATTTACCTATTTTCAGATTTGGTCGCAACTTTATTGTTGATACATCTATTATAAAAAAATCTTATAAGTAATTTTGAAAGACCAATGATGAAGGGAAATTTACTTGTTAGCAATAAAATTGTTACAAAGCATATAGGTCAATATATTGTACCATTTAAAGAGACCGATAGTGACTTATTACTGCAACCAAAGCTTTTCCCATTGCTTTATTTAAAGTTCATATCTAATTGAGTATCTTTGCTTGCTTCATACTTGGCTTATGCATGGGATCAATTGAGACATGTATGTTCTTACTACTTTGATTTCAGAAATTTAAAGCCAATGTTATACTCTGTTGAGAAAACCGATGATAGTATAATTTCCTTTTCAAATTCATCGGAGATAGAGTGCAAAACACAATGCATAGCCGAATGGGCTAATGCAAAATCTGAACCATTTATTTGCTTAACTCCAAAGTCGTTCTCACAGCAAGATCGGCAAGAGAATAAAAAGTTTACCTTCAATTCAAGCATGTGTGATCAAATATTTGATTTGTTGCGGACAAATAAATACATTAGAGTTCTTGATCACCATGTGAAGCCATCAATCCAAGGACGAATGTATTGCAAGTTGCATGATTCGTCCAAGCATAATTTTGAGGATTGCAACATGTTTCGTCAAATAGATAAATCAGCTATTGATAAAGGACGATTAAAATTTGTTGAAGCACCAAAGGATGACCAGTCTATTTCGATTGGTCCTAATCAAAAAAAGGTTTTGAATCGGCTCCTTCAAGATGATTCCTTTAAAGATGAGAAGGTAAAAACTGCAGGTGATGAGATCAAGCTTTCAAGTAAATAAGTTATTCAAGAGCACAATGAAAATACTCTTGAAGGCATGAGTTCTATCAAAGATACAATGAAGATGCCAAGGACTGGGGGGCAACAAAGCAATCCAAAGATCGATGCAAGCAAAACCAATAAGCACAAGCACAAGAAATCCAAGGTCACTTTTGCACCGTTATTAGATAAATATCAAAAGAAAAATGAAGAGAATGGTGCTTATCGGCCGAGTAATGCAAAAGCATCAAGATCACCCCCTAGGCGCAAATCTAAGGATCGGCATTGACAAGAAGAGAATTTTAATGGAACATGTCCATATCCTTATTTTGGGTCGCGAATGCCAATGTCGTGGATGCCTCCCAATTCTCTTCTACATCGATATTCATCATGGGACGGGTATGATACAATGGCACATTCTCCATCATATTTTACACCATCTCACCATTATTATGCAGCTCCAAGAAGATCAACGTTTAGTGAGCAGTCATATTTTCAAGACCGTTTCAATAAGAAAGAATCGGTCCGGAGCTCAAGAAAGAAGAAAGAGGTGATCAAACAAGTATATCGAGTTAAAAAATACGGTCACAAGAGTGCCAATTCAGATTTGATCTTAAAGGATAAAGAGCCAATTAAGATGTTAACATTGGCTACTAAAAACAATGAGATGAAGCATTCAATTGTCGAGAATCAAAGTGCCAAATCTGAAGAAAAGAAGTTGAAAGTGCACAAGGTAAAACAAGAATGTCATTAGTTCATACAAAATCACAGCCGGGGCGCTCACTCGGCTTATCGTATTGGCAAAATAAGAAATTACAAAAAGTTAGTGCACATGAGGTTGAAAAGAGAAACATGGCATGGGTTCCCAAAGGAAATTATCAAAACAAGAGTGATGTGTAAGGTTCCATTGCAAGAAGTGCGACAAAGGTAAAGAAGGAAAAGAGTGAAAATTATGAACGACCAAGCCGAAGGTTTCAACGTCTTCGATGCACACATTATCCACATTCTCCAACTATGCCATTGATGCCGATGACATGGAATTCATCCTCAGGTTTGACTAGTTACCCTCCATGGACTTATTTTGATCCATGGATGCAATATAACTTCTTACAACATGCAAGGGTTTTACCTCATCACCATACATTTGATTAGCTGTATTTTGTTGATAATCAAAGTGGCCGATATATAACTATTGCCCTAAGAAAAGACATGCCGATATATAATTATCTCCCTAAGCACAAATAAATGGATGATGGAGTGTTGACATCGTCCTTAGAACAATCTCTGGGCAAATTATTTTTCAGCATCCAAGTTTTGCCCAAAAACAGGGGGGCATGTATTGACACCAGATTTTGGCACGGTCAAGAACTTAATTAATATGACCTCAAATGGAGAAGTGATCTACATGAAAAAATTTCATATTATCGACATAAACATCTTTGAAGTTTGGGCCATCGCCATCCGACCTCATCTCAAGGGCCGAAACTATGCTCAAAGTATTAAGATTTTATATTCAGAGTATTGTTCGGCCAATTAAGCCTCCAACATGACATCATATGGGAAAATTTTCTATATGGATTGTCTTTGTCTCGTCGAAACGATCGATTTTGGTATCAAAATCGACTCCATCCGAGTTCATATGCAAAAGTTAGAGTCATCATAGTGCAGCCCTACCACGAGGCAAAAAGTGGCGCGAGGCACCAGACACGATGTCTAATGGGTCGCGCGAGCGATTCAGCCCTTAAGATGGCCTCAAATAGAAAAACGTTCAACACAGAAGTTGTTCGTCTCGTCGAAACGGTTAAATTTTCTTTGGGCACATCTTCATCCGTGGTCGTTTGTGGCTTGTGAGAGTCAAAAACCCAGCTAATGTGCAAGACTTACCTAAATCCGAATTCGGTTATTTTGGAAAGATTTGGACATGATTTGGGGTCCTTTTGTTGTACGGGAAGTCCATACTCCTCTTATATTGTCTAGAGGTGACGGCCGATTGAACAACACACAATCGACAAAATCATCTACCACTTTTACCTTTACCTTTATCTCTCTCCCTTGTTCTTCTTCTTCCACGTTATTCGTTCATTCTTCTTGTTGCATGGCGGCAAACCTCGAGGCCCTAGGGGCGGTCAGGCCGATCTAGGGCAGCCCATAGCCGCGGCGCGCCCTGACGGGGTCCCTCCCGGGTGTATGAGGTTTTGGGTCATCAAAAGCACCCACCGAATTGCTTGCGTACCACGCTTCCGGACGGCTCTCCTTCAACGTGAGCTGCGGTGCATCACCCTCGACGTTGGAGGTATACGGTGATGTGTTCATGTGCGAACAATGTACAGGAGTTGGGCTTTTGAAGCGCCGCTCGTCTGCAGCTGCCATGCGTGGCGAAGCTGTGGGCGGGCGCGAAGGCGAGCAGCTGCGGCAGTTATCGGTACGGGGCAGTGGCGCATGGATCTGGCCGTCTCGGTGTGGACGGAGTGGTCAAATCCCCAGATCCGAGCCGATGCAAGCTCGGAGAGCGCCTCATGGAGGGAGGTTGCCTTCGACCGCCGGATCCTCACCGGATTTCATCCTGGTCTTTAGGCTGGGAGGCTATTGCGGCTCAATAAAGCCAGAGGGCGAGGGGCTTCATCGGCTGCTAATTTTTTTTAAATAATATATTTTTTAATAAAATTTGAAAAATAATACACAGTTTTGAGAAATTACAGAAATAATACGGCATCGGCTTCCCGTGGGCCGACTGGGTCCAGTCGGCTTACCGCAAGACGTACCTAGCACAGGACCATGACTTGGTACAGCCAGTGAGTACGCGCATGACCTGGCCGGGTTGTACGTGATCCCAGGACCCGGTGTATATACACTACATCGAATATGTGTACATCGGCCGGCCATATATGCTTACACGAGTACCCGAATACCCGTATGCCTGGCTAACCCTGGACTCAAATTAGTGGCTGGGCCACCCGCGAACGGCTGCACACACAAACCCACGGCCTGCTGTGGGGTACTATGGGCATGGGGCTGAACCATACGGCAGCGGCGTGTACATGCACCAGCCCAGGACTCAAACCCACGTACGATTGCATGGCCATGCTCCTAGGGAGCTCCTAACGGGCGCCTTCAGCGCCGGTCCCCGTTCTGGCGCCCACACGCCCGCGAACTGGGCCGGCCCAGCTTGCCTCGTTCGCTCCCCTCGCTCCCTCGTTCATTCTCCCTAGATCGCCTACTTCGCTCCTCTGGATCGGTCAAGTATTGACTTTTGATGAAAAAAAAATGAAAAATGAAAAATTTCGTGAATTCAAGAATTTCCGTAAAACTTGAAAGAAAGTCCAGGAACTTATAAAAAGAGTTCACGAATTTGAAAAAAAATTCATCCATAAAGAAAATTCGATTTTGAAAAAATGAAAATCTTAAATATGCGAACAAATGTTTCGAAAATCGTACGCAAATTTCGAATATTCCTTTTATTTTAAACATGAACTGTGTTTTTCAAAAACTGAACAAATTTCGAAATTAGAATACCTTTTTTGTACTGTGAACAATTTTTAGAAAGCGAATTTAGAATACACATTGAACATTTTCTTAGTACATGGTGAACATTATTCAAAGAAACACTGAACATTTTTTAAAGTACGCGGAACTTTTTTTGAATACATGCTGAACAAAATTTCTCTACACGATGAACATTTTTTATACACACTGAACATTTTTTCAATGTATGGTGAACAATATTCAAATACACATAGAACTTTTTTAAACTATGATGAACTCCTTTTGAATGCATGCTGAACAAAATTTCTATACATTGTGAACATTTTGTTATACACACTAAACATTTTTTCAATGTATGGTGAAATGTTTTCTTCAATACGGTGAACAAAAATTTGGAATTCAAAACTATTTTTGAAATGTGAACAAAATCCGAAAACATGAACAAAATTTGGAATTTCGAAAAGTATTTTCTAAAAAGTCAAACGAATTTCGAAAAATCTGAACATATTTTGGATATTGAAAATAGTTCATCGATTTTGGAAAACTTTCATCAAATTCAAAAAAGTTCATCGATTTTGAAAAAAGTTCACCGATTTTAACAAAAGTTAATTCAACTTGAAAAAAGTTTAGGACTTTGAAAAAACGTTCGCGCATTTAAGAAAATAAAAAGAAAAGGAAAAAAGGAACCAGAAAAAAGAAACGCCTAGAAATCACGAAGCCGTGGAAAACTGGTTTTGGGGGCTCCCGCGGCCTATGTAAAAAATACTGCCGGAAGAAGTCAATAGACAGATCCAGTAGGATGTCGGTATGGTCAGGGCGCTGCTTTACAACTGAGAGATCGCGAGTTCGATACCCCGCGTAAGAAATTTGATTTTTGCTGCAGTTTTGAACCCCCAAGAAAAAGACACGGGCCGGCCCAGCGCGGCGCTAGGGGTATGCGCCCGTTTGCGATTACTGAAGAAACAGGCGCTTAAGCGCCCGTTAGGAAATGCCATGCTCCTATCGGCTTACGGGATGCCGATTAGTCCCAATCAGCTTCCTCCTTGCTAGCAGCCCATAGGCCTGTCGGAGCCACTAATCGGCCTGCTGTTGGCTGATTAGGCCCAGTCGGCCTGCTGTGGGCTGACTAGGCCCAGTCGGCCAGCAGAGGACCGACAGTGTATTATTTTTAAAAAATTTGTATCCAGCGTAATATTTATGGAAATTAATTAAAAGAATGTATTATTTAAAAAAAATAGCTCATCGGCTCTGGTTTGCATGCTCCGCGTCGGTGGTTGTTCTCCAGCAGTTTCGACGGCGAAAGACACAGGCGCTGAGCATCTTCGGCTTGTACGGAGAAGATGATGGACCAACTTCTGATTTTGTTCCTTTTATGACATTCTCTGCTGTAGTTTGGTGGTAGCAGCCGCACTGTTTGTATCCTCTATGTATGTTTGTATTTGTACGAGTTTATGTACTGCTTCCCTTGACATATAAATACATAGAAGGGAAACGTTTATAGACGGCGCACCGGCCGAACCGTTGCGCCAGTCGCGCACGACGCGTTCGATGAAGGAGCTATCATGTGGCCCAGCGCGCTCGTCCCCCTGTAGGCCCACCTTATCCCCTCCTGGTTGTCTTCCTCCTCAGCCCGTCTTCTTTCTTTTTTGCATCTCCATGGCTTGGTCCCAGCCATGGACGCGGGCACCCTCGAGCTTGACCTCTCCCCCTCCTCTATCTCTACCTCGCCACCAGAACCACGGTTTTGCACGCCCTCACCACCGCTGCTGCACGGCCAATCCCTGCTACTACTCCAAGCTTTATTTGCCGGGTTTCTGCAGCCGGCGACGGCGCTCGAACGACATTTTTTTTTGCTTCAACCAAACGGCGGCTGTGAAACGAGACTAGGGCAGTGCTACAACCGGCAACATCGAAAGCTACAACCGGCTTTGGTGAAAGCTACAACCGAAGAATAGAAAATTGGATCCAGAGACAAAAAAGCTACAACCACCTATACGAGTGTTACAACCATTGACAAAAAAGCTTCAAGCCTATATAGAAAAGCTTCAACCATCAACAAGGGAAGCTTCAACCAGCCACTATCAACTGAAAAAGTTGCAACCATTAAGAAAAAAGCTTCAACCTTAGGTGAAAAAAGATTCAACCGAAAGACATACAAAGTTTCAACCGGGGCACTGCAAGATGAGAAAAGTTGCAAGCGTTTAAAAATAAGCTTCAATCGTAGTTGAAAAAAGCTTCAATCAACATGATGAAAAGCTTCAATCTGCGAAAAAAGCTTCAACCGGCATGGAAAAAGCTTCAACCGGTGTGATAAAAAGCTCAACCGGCATGCCAATGGTGAGAGCGGCGGCGTTGAGAGCTGCGGTCGGGGGCACGACATTGCAACGACGGGGTGTGGTAAGACTAGCGGTTGCTAGGTGCCGCAACGACAGCAGACGTCGGCGTGCTTCAAGGGGGCGTTGTTTTTTGCTACAACGGGAGTGACGGCTTCCTGCTGGACCGGCGGCGACGAGGAAGGCGACCGACGGCGAGCACATCCAGCAGCGTGGGGCGGCAGAGGGAGGAGGTCCAGGTGAGGGGGTGGTGGCCGGCGGACGGGAGGACGTCTAGACGACAGGGGCTGCGCGCGGGGAGGAAGAAGGAGATGGGGGAAGTCAACACGAGCAGATCGAACGGCAGGGACTCGTTGCATCGGGCGGCTGGGGGTCGACCGGCCGAACGGTTCGGCCGGTACGCCGGCGCCTAGCACTGCCCTACATAGAATGACTAATTCACGTCTACATGTTTTTTAAGGATGTCACATCTATGTAGTTCATCACATAATAAGGGTCTTCAAGATTTGTATATAAAATATATTTTTAATTGTTTTTGCTGATGTTATGTGATGTCATGCTTAGATGTGATATAATTATATCACATCTAGATGAGTCCTAGCCACACCCATAAATACAACTAGCGCATATACTCCCTTCCTCCCAAAAATTTTGTCCTAGATTTATCTAAATACGGATGTATCAAGTCACGTTTTAATATTATATACATCTGTATCTAGACAAATTTAAGACAAAAATTTTGGGACGGAGAAGTACTTGCGAGTATACTGTTTGTATCCTCTATGTATCTCGAAGGCCCCGCCCAGGCTCCGAGCTGCTGTCCGCGTGGCTGGCGTCAACGATGCCGTCGGTGTCTCTGTCTAATCCATGGCCTTCTTATCAGCGGCAGCCTACTTCAGGTATTGGGCTCAACAAAGAGAATTAGCTTCACTTCACGGATTAGAGATGGCATGATTTGTTCTACGAATGTGCTTAGACCATGCAGACGCCATGCAGGGAAAGATGTACGTGCACAAATTGGATTCAGTAATTTAGCATATAACTTGACAGTGAACCGTGAAAGTCTGAAACTCGTATTAGTCCAAACTAAGCAAGGCGTCCGCTGTTGCGTCTGCAATAGCGCTACCGCAGTAGCGTCCACTATTGCTCAAATTTAATTTCATTACTTTTTGTTAATGATCTAGAAATATACACAATAATATATTGTTTTTACAAATCCTCTACCCGGACATAGTGCCAGCAATATCGCCCGCTATCCGCATTCCGCTACGCGGACTCCAATATGCTATTTAAAACCATGGTAATATTGCATCGACATATTAGTAGAACTTTGTGGAAGCAGATGCTACAGATGCAAGCTTATTTTGAACATATAGTATTTCAGTTTGCAGGTAACCTACGTGCTCCTGCAGCATGAAAAGCTGCAAACCCTTGAAAGCTCAACCGAACTGCAAAATGTCTTTTCCCCCGCATCGCCCTTATTCCCAGTGAATCAACGATCCAGTATTTCAATTCAGTTGTACGTACTTGCAAGAGGTCCACTGCTACACATGGTGACTTGAAACCAGTCTGCTATTTGGTTCCCAAGCCAAATCATTACATTTAGTAGATACATCTTGATGTTTCTTTTAGATCTTGTCACTGCAGGATCTCACTGAACCAAGCAAACTTATACTTTAAGCAGGCACTTCCATTCTTTCAGACACTGACATAGCAGTAACGAGCATATTCAGAGATTCAAGTGTTTGACTCTGTACATAGCCAGTGCATTGTAACCATGTTGAAAACCAACCGACAGAACTGACACATTGCTTTTGAAAGCTGCTATTCAGAGCACGGACAAGGCGCTGTTGCAATTCGATAATTTCTACTCATACAAAGCTTATATATAAAAATCACTGTTTTAAATAACCCGCTATAGCTCCGCTATAGCACGCTATAGCGTTTACAAAAGGTCTTGCGCTAAGAGACTTTGATCCAAACAAATTAACAAATATTTTAACACTTCCGCTTCGGTAGACCCCCTGTAAACACAAGGAGGGCTGAGATTGCCCAACACCCCTTCATAACAAAGGGTAGGATGGGCATAAGATTGCCCCGCCGGCCCGCCCGCCTGCAAAAAAAAAAACAGACGAAGGTATACGTATACGAATACAGGCCGGCTGCCCGCCCGGGAGGGAAAAAAATTAAACCGGCCGCTCGCAGTCAACGCGTTGTCAGTGGCGCCGCGCCGGCCCCACCCCCACGACCGCCGGCCCCACGCAATCCCACGCCCGTCGTGTGGCGTGTCGGCCGCCAATCACGGCGCCCGAGGCGCGCATGCACGCAGCGTTCCACGCGTGCCTCCCGCTTCCGCTGCGCCGCCGCCGCCGCCGCCGCCGCCGGACGCCACCGCTGCCGCCTCGCCGCCGCCGCCGCCGGACGCCACCGCTGCCGCCTCCTCGCCGCCGGACGCCACCGCTGCCGCCTCCTCGTTCTGCCGCGCCGCCGGACGCCACCGCTGTCGGCTCGGCCGCCGCGCGTTGCTGCCACCCGACCGGCCCGCCGCCTGGCCTGCCCCCTCCCGACACGCCATTCACTTTGCACGACGGTCAACGCCGCCGCTTATCAAGGCGATTAACGCGGCGCATAACCACGGTGCCGCCTGCCCGCCTCCCTCCCTCCCCCGGCTATAAAACGGCACCGGCCCGACGGCTTTCTTCCGCACCTCCTGCACCTCCCGCACCCTCCACCTCCACGCCACCTCCCGCACCCGATGGCTTTCTTAGGCGGCAGCAGCAGCACCGGTGGCGGCGCCGCCGCCGACGCCCCCGGCGCATGGCCGACGAGCATCGGAGGGCCGAGACGGAGGAGCTCCACCACTATCGCCTCCCTGCGCGCGGGCTGCCGCCTCCCGCAAGAATCGAAGATCGACGCGGAGGGCTTTGCGACCCTGGGTCCCGGCGCGACGGAGGAGGAGCTCCGCAACCACAGCGGCGGCCGGCACAACATCGAAGGCCGAAAGCGGTTTTGGCACGGGAAGGACTATTGGGAGGTGATGGCGGCCTTCCGCCTTGCCGCGGCCGGCGAGACTCCCGATCTGACGGGCCGCAGCGGCCGTCTTCGCGCACCGCCTCCACCGCACGATCGCCGCAGACGTGGCGGCGGCAACGGTGTGTACCCGCGGGCGCCGTGCCGCCGCCTCCTCGCCGCCGGGATCGAAGTTGCCGCGGAGCAGGTCATCCTCCGCGAGGACGGCGATCCGGATGACACGCCAGGTACCACGCCGCCTCTATGGGCGCCGGAGGCTGCAGCAGCGGCGGCGGAGGCGATGGAGGCCGCCGAGATTGCGGCCGCAATCCAGCGGCCGAGGCGGCGCAGCAGCGGCCGAGGCGACGCAGAGGCGGCGATGGCGGCGCAGCAGGCGGCGATGGTGGCGCCGGAGTGGCAGCAGGTGCCGCCGGAGTGGCAGCAGGAGTGGCAGCAAGCGCCGGCAGCGGCGGAGGAGGATTCCGACGACGATCCGATAGACTGGGACGACCTCGCGAACCGGTCTAGCAGCGACGACGACGGCGGCGACGGCCCGGCCGTCATTGACCTCGTTGATAGCGACAACGAGTAGTTTTTTTTTGTTTTTTTATTTAATTTGGTTATGTCGTTGTAAGCCTAAGTAGTAGACTTTATGTGGTGCACTTTTAATCGTTGAGTTAGCCCGAGTATGTAAAATATTTTATCTATGTTGAATGAAATTTGAGTGAAATTAATTTTGTCCATTTCATTGGAGAGTTTTGATTTGATGATGCGTTTGTACATAAATACTTGCTAAAAACGCTTAGTGTGAGAGTACGTCCTGCACGCACGATATGGACAAAAACAAAGAGAAAACACACGTCGCCTCACGTTCGGACATCGGTGTAGGGTACTTTTTCCTTAAAAACCCTAGAAAATGCGTGGAGCGTCCGAAAAATACGCGAGTTGGCGTGGGTGCTGTGGATGGTGATGCCAACTTGTGGAAAAAGTGTCGCGAGGTTTGACGGAGTAGAAAAAAAACCGTAGTTAGGAACCCCCTCCCCGACAGACCGACAAGTAGCTGGTTGCACTGGGGCTACGTGATCGCATGCATGCAACTGCACCAAAGTGTGCGTACATGTGGGCATGGCCAACGTAGGCCCCCACGCAATGTTGGAACGAAAACGGACACAAAACGGACGTTACGTCACGTCCGGGCAGTGTTTTTGCGATTTTGGACCTGGAAAACCCTAGAAAATTCGTGGAGCGTCGGAAAAATATGCGAGTTGGCGTGGGTGCTGTGGATGGTGATTCCAACTTGTGGAAAAAGTGTCGCGAGGTTTAACGTAGTAGAAAAAAAACCATAGTTGGGAACCCCCTCCCCGGCAGACCGACAAGTAGCTGGTTGCACTGGGGCTATGTGATCGCATGCATGCAACTGCACCAAAGTGTGCGTACGTGTGGGCACGGCCAACGTAGGCCCCCACGCAAGGTTGGAACGAAAACGGACACAAAACGGACATTGCGTCACGTCCGGGCAGTGTTTTTGCGATTTTGGACCTGGAAAACCCTAGAAAATTCGTGGAGCGTCGGAAAAATACACGAGTTGGCGTGGGTGCTGTGGATGGTGATGCCAACTTGTGGAAAAAGTGTCGCGAGGTTTGACGGAGTAGAAAAAAAACCGTAGTTGGGAACCCCCTCCCCGGCAGACCGACAAGTAGCTGGTTGCACTGGGGCTACGTAATCGCATGCATGCAACTGCACCAAAGTATGCGTACGTGTGGGCATGGCCAACGTAGGTCCCCACGCAAGGTTGGAACGAAAACGGACACAAAACGGACGTTGCGTCACGTCCGGGCAGTGTTTTTGCGATTTTGGACCTGGAAAACCCTAGAAAATTCGTGGAGCGTCGGAAAAATACGCGAGTTGGCGTGGGTGCTGTGGATGATGATGCCAACTTGTGGAAAAAGTGTCGCGAGGTTTGACGGAGTAGAAAAAACGTGGTTGGGAACCCCTCCCGGCAGATCGACAAGTAGCTGGTTGCACCGCTGCTACGTGATCGCATGCATGCAACTGCACCAAAGTGTGCGTACGTGTGGGCACGGCCAACGTAGGCCCCCACGCAAGGTTGGAACGAAAACGGACACAAAACGGACGTTGCGTCACGTCCGGGCAGTGTTTTTTCGATTTTGGGCCTGGAAACCCCTAGAAAATTCGTGGAGCGTCGGAAAAATACGCGAGTTGGCGTGGGTGCTGTGGATGGTGATACCAACTTGTGGAAAAAGTGTCGCGAGGTTTGACGGAGTAGAAAAAACCGTAGTTGGGAACCCCCTCCCCGGCAGACCGACAAGTAGCTGGTTGCACTGGGGCTACGTGATCGCATGCATGCAACTGCACCAAAGTGTGCGTACGTGTGGGCACGGCCAACGTAGGCCCCCACGCAAGGTTGGAACGAAAACGGACACAAAACGGACGTTGCGTGACGTCCGGGCATTGTTTTTGCGATTTTGGACCTGGAAAACCCTAGAAAATTCGTGGAGCGTCGCAAAAATACGCGAGTTGGCGTGGGTGCTGTGGATGGTGATGCCAACTTGTGAAAAAAGTGTCGCGACGTTTGACGGAGTACAAAAAATAAATTAGTTTGGAACCATATTTTAAAAAAAATTATTTTCCGTTTGTATTTAAAAAAAATAAAATAAATCATATTTAATATTGTGATGTGACTTTACCTAACTGCCCGACAGTTCACTGCGATACAGTGTACTACCTGGCAGTTATGTAGAGCCATATCATAATATAATATATGACCATGCATGGACTACCGGAGACGGCTATATAAACTGGTCGGGAGATCCTTCGACGGCCGAGGTGGGACTAAATTTGAAGTGCAGCACGCCGACGCGAATCGCCCTGTCGTCTGGGGCCCGGCCCAATCATTGCGGATGGCAGTAGACACACAGGAGACGCGGGCCCGACCGAATCTATCGTTATTAGCACCTGGCACGCCCGCCGCCGTATGCCCTCGTCACCCACGACGCCCTGCCCCAAGCCCTAACCCACGCCGCCATCTGCCCCCGATCCCCTGACCTCTTCAGCATGCCGCCGTCCTCTTCACCACGCCGCCGTCGATCCACCCCTCCGGCCCCGTGACACCGCTCCGCCGTCCGTCCGCCCCCGTTGGACATCACCTCATCCGCCGTCCGCCGATCTACAGCACGCCATCCAACGTCACGGCCCCCTGCAGTTTCTGACGAAGGCGGCCGGGGTTCCACATAGCACGCACCCGGTGTCGTCGTCATCACCAACACCCCCACCCCCCGCCACCGACGCCCGTATTGGTGGGAGGTAAATTTAAAGTTTTTTGAACAGTTCATTCATCATGTTCATCATCTAGACATGAAAAGTAGCTAATATATTATTTGTTCCTATTCGTAGTGATGGAGGAGTACGGAGAGATTTTCTGTTCTGTTGAGAAGTGGTGTCTCCTCGTGAGCAAACTGACCTCTAGGCAAAAAAAAAAACGATTTGCAAGCACTAGACTAGGACAAATGTTGATGATTCCTAGTGTGCTCATGCGCAAGTGTCTGCTAAAGTTTATTATCAAATCTTACGCATTGGAGAGAAAAAGGTTCATTATGCCATCACGAAACAGTGCGATATCATTGCGCGCCGAAGATGTGTATGATATTTTTGAAGGAAATATGCCCTAGAGGCAATAATAAAGTTATTATTTATTTCCTTATTTCATGATAAATGTTTATCATTCATGCTAGAATTGTATTAACCGGAAACATGATACATGTGTGAGTGCATAAACAAACAACATGTCACTAGTATGCCTCTACTAGACTAGCTTGTTAATCAAAGATGGTTATGTTTCCTAACCATGAAGAAAGAGTTGTTATTTGATTAACAAGGTCACATCATTAGTAGAATGATCTGATTGACATGACCCATTCCATTAGCTTAGCACACGATCGCTTAGTATGTTGCTACTGCTTTTATCCATGACTTATACATGTTCCTCGTAACTATGAGATTATGCAACTCCGCTTACGGAGGAACACTTTGGTGCTACCAACGCCACAACGAATCGGGTGATTATAAAGGAGTACTACAGTGTCTCCAAAGGCGATGTTGGGTTGGCGATTTCGAGATTAGGTTTTGTCACTCCGATTGTCGGAGAGGTATCTCTGGCCCTCTCGGTAATACACATCACTGAAGCCTTGCAAGCATTACAACTAATGAGTTAGCTGTGAGATGATGTATTACGGAACGAGTAAAGAGACTTGCCGGTAACGAGATTGAACTAGGTATTGGATACCGACGATCGAATCTCGGGCAAGTAACATACCGATGACAAAGGAACAACGATGTTGTTATGCGGTCCGACCGATAAAGATCTTCGAGAATATGTAGGAACAAATATGGGCATCCAGGTCCCGCTATTGGTTATTGACCGGAGACGTGTCTCGCCATGTCTACATTGTTCTCGAACCGTAGGGTCCGCACGCTTAAGGTTTCGATGATGCTTATTATGAGTTTATGTATTTTGATGTACCGAAGAAGTTCGAGTCCCGGATGTGATCACGGACATGACGAGGAGTCTCTAAATGGTCGAGACATAAAGATTGATATATTGGAAGCCTATATTTGGAGTTCGAATGGTTCCGTGAAAACAGGAATTTACCGGAGTACCGGAGGTTACCGAACCCCGGGAACTAAATGGGCCTTAGTGGGCCTCGAGGAGAAGAGGAGGGGGCCAGGGGCAGGCCGCGCCCCTCCCCTAGTCCGAATAGGACAAGGAGGGGGCGCCCCTTCCTTCTTCCCTCCCCAATCCTACTCCAACTAGGAAGGGGGAGTCCTACTCCCGTGGGAGTAGGACTCCTCCCGCACCTCCCTTGGGCCGCCGCACCTCCCCCTCCCTCCTTTATTTACGGGGAAGGGGGCACCCTAGAACACACAAGTTTGATCTACGGATCGCCTTAGCCGTGTGTGGTGCCCCCTCCACCATATTCCACCTCGGTCATATCGTCGCGAAGCTTAGGCGAAGCTCTGCGCCGTAGAACATCAAGATCGCCACCACGCTGTCGTCTTGACGGAACTCTCCTCGACACTCGGCTGGATCGGAGTACGAGGGACGCCATCAAGCTGTACGTGTCAAGAACTCGGGGCGCCGGAGTAACGGCGCCGGATCGGTCGGATCGCGAGGAGAACGTCGACTACTTCCTCTACGCCAGATCGCTTCGCCGGTCTCACGAGGGTACGAGACAACACTCTCCCCTCTCGCTTGCTATGCATCACCATGATCTTGCGTGTGCGTAGGAATTTTTTTGAAATTACTACGTTCCCCAACAGTGGCATCCGAGCCTAGGTTTTTATGGTTTGATGCTTTGCACGAGTAGAACACAAGTGAGTTGTGGGCGATACAAGTCATACTACCTACCAGCATGTCATATTTTGGTTCAGCGGTATTGTGAGATGAAGCGGCCTAGACCGACATTACGCGTACGCTTACGCGAGACTGGTTTCACCGCCACGAGCACTCGTTGCTTAAAGGTGAATGGTGGGTGTCTGTCTCTCTCACTTTAGTTGAACCGAGTGTGACTACGCCCGTCCTTGAGAAGGTTAAACGGAGTCTATTTGACGAAGTATCGCTGTGGTTTTGATGCGTGGTGAGACTAGTTCTTGCTTAAGCCCGTAGCAGCCACGTAAAATTTGCAACAACAAAGTAGAGGACGCCTAACTTGTTTTTGCAGGGCATGTTGTGATGTGATATGGTCAAGACGTGATGCTATATTTTATTGTATGAGATGATCATGTTTTGTAACCGAAATTATCGGCAATCGGCTGGAGCCATATGGTTGTCGCTTATTGTATGCAATGCATCGCTACGTAATGCTTTACTTTATCACTAAGCGGTAGCGATAGTCGTAGAAGCATAAGTTTGGCGAGACGACAACGATGCTACGATGGAGATCAAGGTGTCGCGCCGGTGACGATGGTGATCATGGTGGTGCTGCGGAGATGAAGATCACGAAGCACAAGATGATGATGACCATATCATATCACTTATATTGATTTGCATGTGATGTTTATCCTTTATGCATCTTATCTTGCTTTGATTGACGGTAGCATTATAAGATGATCTCTCACTAAATTATCAAGAAGTGTTCTCCCGAGTATGCACCGCTGCCAAAGTTCGTCGTGCCTGCACACCACGTGATGATCGGGTATGATAAGCTCTACGTCCATCTACAATGGGTGCAAGCCAGTTTTGCACACGCAGAATACTCGGGTTATACTTGACGAGCCTAGCATATGCAGATATGGCCTCGAACACGGAGACCGAAAGGTCGAGCGTGAATCATATAGTAGATATGATCAACATAAGATGTTCACCATTGAAAACTACTCCATTTCACGTGATGATCGGTTATGGTTTAGTTGATTTGGATCACGTGATCACTTAGATGACGAGAGATGTCTGTCTAAGTGGGAGTTCTTAAGTAATATGATTAATTGAACTTAAATTTATCATGAACTTAGTACCGATAGTATCTTGCTTGTTTATGTTTGATTGTAGATAGATGGCTCGTCTGTTGTTCCGTTGAATTTTAATGCGTTCCTTGAGAAAGCAAAGTTGAAAGATGATGGTAGCAATTACACGGACTGGGTCCGTAATCGAGGATTATCCTCATTGCTGCACGTAAGAGTTACGTCCCGATGCACCGCTGGGTGCCAGGCTTGCTGCTGGAGCAACACCAGATGTTATGAACGTCTGGCAGAGCAAAGCTGATGAATACTCTATAGTTCAGTGTGCCATGCTTTACGGCTTAGAACCGGGACTTCAACGACGTTTTGAACGCCATGGAGCATATGAGATGTTCCAGGAGTTGAAGTTGATATTCCAAAGTAATGCCCGGATTGAGAGATATGAAGTCTCCAATAAGTTCTATAGCTGCAAGATGGAGGAGAATAGTTCATTAGTGAGCACATACTCGTAATGTCCGGGTACTACAATCACTTGACACAATTGGGAGTTAATCTTCCGGATGATTGTGTCATTGATGTAATTCTTCAATCACGCCACCAAGCTACAAAGGCTTCGTGATGAACTATAATATGCAAGGGTTAGTAAAGACTATACCGAGCTCTTCGCAATGCTAAAGGCTGCGGAGGTAGAAATCAAGAAGGAGCATCAAGTGTTGATGGTCAATAAGACCACTAGTTTCAAGAAGAAAGGCAAAGGGAAGAAGAAGGAACTTCAAGAAGGACAGCAAGCAAGTTGCTGCTCAGAGAAGAAACCCAAGTCTGGACCTAAGCCTGAAATCGAGTGCTTCTACCGCAAGCGACCGGTCACTTTGAAGCGGAACTGCCCCAAGTATTTGGCGGATAAGAAGGATGGCAAGGTGAACAAAGGTATATGTGATATACATGTTATTGATGTGTACCTTACTAGAGCTCGCAGAGCACTGGTATTTGATAATGGTTCTGCTGCTAATATTTGCAACTCAAACAGGACTACGGATTGCTTAACACCGGCAAAGGACGAGGTGACGATGCGCGTGGGAAATGGTTCCAAAGTCGATGTGATTGCGGTCGGCACGCTACCTCTACATCTGCCTTGGGATTAGTTTTAGACCTAAATAATTGTTATTTGGTGCTGCGTTGAGCATGAACATTATATCTGGATCTTGTTTGATGCGAGACGGTTATTCATTTAAATCGAGAATAATGGTTGTTCTATTTATATGAGTAATATCTTTTATGGTCATGCACCCTTGAGGAGTGGTCTATTTTGATGAATCTCGATAGTAGTGATACACATATTCATAATGTTGAAACCAAAAGATGCAGAGTTGATAATGATAGTGCAACTTATTTGTGGCACTGCCGTTTAGGTCATATCGGTGTAAAGCGCATGAAGAAACTCCATACTGATGGACTTTTGGAGTCACTTGATTATGAATCACTTGGCACTTAAGAACCGTGCCTTATGGGCAAGATGACTAGAACCCGCTTCTCCGTACTATGGAGAGAGCAACAGATTTGTTGGAAATCATACATACAGATGTATGTGGTCCGTTGAATGTTGAGGCTCGTGGCGGATATCGTTATTTTCTCACCTTCACAGATGACTTAAGCAGATATGGGTATATCTACTTAATGAAACATAAGTCTGAAACATTTGAAAAGTTCAAAGAATTTCAGAGTGAAGTTGAAAATCATCGTAACAAGAAAATTAAATTTCTACGATCTGATAGTGGAGGTGAATATTTGAGTTACGAGTTTGGTCTACATTTGAAACAATGCGGAATAGTTTCGCAACTCACGCCACCCGGAACACCACAGCGTAATGGTGTGTCCGAACGTCGTGATCGCACTTTACTAGATATGGTGCGATCTATGATGTCTCTTACAGATTTACCGCTATCGTTTTGGGGTTATGCTCTAGAGACGGCCGCATTCACACTGAATAGAACGCCATCGAAATCCGTTGAGACGACACCTTATGAACTGTGGTTTGGCAAGAAACCAAAGTTGTCGTTTCTTAAAGTTTGGGGATGCGATGCTTATGTGAAAAAGCTTCAACCTGATAAGCTCGAACCCAAATCGGAGAAATGTGTCTTCATAGGATACCCAAAGGAGACAGTTGGGTACACCTTCTATCACAGATCCGAAGGCAAGACATTCGTTGCTAAGAATGGATCCTTTCTAGAGAAGGAGTTTCTCTCGAAAGAAGTGAGTGGGAGGAAAGTAGAACTTGATAAGGTAATAGTACCTTCTCCCTTACTTGAAAGTAGTTTGTCGCAGAAACCGGTTTCTGAGACATCTACACCAAGTAGTGAGGAAGTTGATGATGTTGATCATGAAACTTCAGATCAAGTTACTGCAGAACCTCGTAGATCAAACAGAGTAAGATCCGCGCCAGAGTGGTACGGTAATCCTGTTCTGGAAATCATGCTACTAGATCATGATGAACCTACGAACTATGAAGAAGCGATGGTGAGCCCAGATTCCGCAAAATGGCTTGAGGCCATGAAATCTGAGATGGGATCCATGTATGAAAACAAAGTATGGACTTTGGTTGACTTGCCCGAGGGTAGGCAAGCAATAGAAAACAAGTGGATCTTCAAGAAGAAGACCGACGCGACGGTAATGTTATCGTTTACAAAGCTCGACTTGTCGCAAAGGGTTTTCGACAAGTTCAAGGGATTGACTACGATGAGACCTTCTCACCCGAAGCGATGCTTAAGTCTATCCGAATCATGTTAGCAATTGCCGATTTTATGATTATGAAATTTGGCAAATGGATGTAAAGACTGCATTCTGAATGGGTTTCGGAAGAAGAGTTGTATATGATGCAACCGAAGGTTTTATCGATCCAAAGGGAGCTAACAAAGTGTGCAAGCTCCAGCGATCCATTTATGGACTGGTGCAAGCATCTCGAGTTGGAATAAACGCTTTGATAGTGTGATCAAAGCATTTGGGTTTGTATGCAGACTTTTGGAGAAGCCTGTATTTACAAGAAAGTGAGTGGGAGCTCAGAGCATTTCGATATTATATGTAGATGACATATTGCTGATCGGAAATGATATAGAATTTCTGGATAGCATAAAGGGATACTTGAATAAGAGTTTTTCAATGAAAGACCTCGGTGAAGCTGCTTACATATTGGGCATTAAAATCTATAGAGATAGATCAAGAAGCTTAATTGGACTTTCACAAAGCACATACCTTGACAAAATTTTGAAGAAGTTCAAAATGGATCAAGCAAAGAAAGGGTTCTTGCCTGTGTTACTAGGTGTGAAGTTGAGTAAGACTCAATGCCCGACCACTTCGTAAGATAGAGAGAAATGAAAGATGTTCCTATGCTTCAGCCATAGGCTCTATCATGTATGCAATGCTGTGTACCAGACCTGATGTGTGCCTTGCTATAAGTTTAGCAGGAGGTACCAAAGTAATCCAGAGTGGATCATCGGACAGCGGTCAAGAACATCCCAAATACCGAAAAGGACTAAGGATATGTTTCTCATATATGGAGGTGACAAAGAGCTCATCGTGGCGGTTACGTTGATGCAAGCTTTGACACTAATCCGGACGATTCTAAATCGCAGACCGGATACGTATTTACACTAAACGGAGGAGCTGTCAGTTGGTGCAGTTCTAAACAAAGCGTCGTAGCGGGATCTACATGTGAAGCGGAGTACATAGCAGCTTCGAAGCAGCTAATGAAGGAGTCGGATGAAGGAGTTCATATCCGATCTAGGTGTCATACCTAGTGCATCGGGTCCAATGAAAATCTTCTGTGACAATACTGGAGCAATTGCCTTAGCGAAGGAATCCAGATTTCACAAGAGGACCAAGCACATCAAGAGACGCTTCAATTCCATCCGGGACTTAGTCCAGGTGGGAGACATAGAGATTTGCAAGATACATACGGATCTGAATGTTGCAGACCCGTTGACTAAGCCTCTTCCACGAGCAAAACATGATCAGCACCAAGACTCCATGGGTGTTAGAATCATTACTATGTAATCTAGATTATTGACTCTAGTCCAAGTGGGAGACTGAAGGAAATATGCCCTAGAGGCAATAATAAAGTTATTATTTATTTCCTTATTTCATGATAAATGTTTATCATTCATGCTAGAATTGTATTAACCGGAAACATGATACATGTGTGAGTGCATAAACAAACAACATGTCACTAGTATGCCTCTACTAGAGTAGCTTGTTAATCAACGATGGTTATGTTTCCTAACCATGAACAAAGAGCTGTTATTTGATTAACAAGGTCACATCATTAGTAGAATGATCTGATTGACATGACCCATTCCATTACCTTAGCACACGATCGCTTAGTATGTTGCTACCGCTTTTATCCATGACTTATACATGTTCCTCGTAACTATGAGATTATGCAACTCCGCTTACGGAGGAACACTTTGGTGCTACCAAACGTCACAACGAATCGGGTGATTATAAAGGAGTACTACAGTGTCTCCAAAGGCGATGTTGGGTTGGCGATTTCGAGATTAGGTTTTGTCACTCCGATTGTCGGAGAGGTATCTCTGGGCCTCTCGGTAATACACATCACTGAAGCCTTGCAAGCATTACAACTAATGAGTTAGCTGTGAGATGATGTATTACGGAACGAGTAAAGAGACTTGCGTAACGAGATTGAACTAGGTATTGGATACCGACGATCGAATCTCGGGCAAGTAACATACCGATGACAAAGGGAACAACGTATGTTGTTATGCGGTCTGACCGATAAAGATCTTCGTAGAATATGTAGGAACCAATATGGGCATCCAGGTCCCGCTATTGGTTATTGACCGAGACGGTCTCGCCATGTCTACATTGTTCTCGAACCGTAGGGTCCGCACGCTTAAGGTTTCGATGATGCTTATTATGAGTTTATGTATTTTGATGTACCAAGAAGTTCGAGTCCCGGATGTGATCACGGACATGACGAGGAGTCTCGAAATGGTCGAGACATAAAGATTGATATATTGGAAGCCTATATTTGGAGTTCGGAATGGTTCCGGGTGAAAACAGGAATTTACCGGAGTACCGGGAGGTTACCGGAACCCCCCGGGAACTAAATTGGCCTTAGTGGGCCTCGAGGGAGAAGAGGAGGGGCTGGCCAGGGCAGGCCGCGCGCCCCCTCCCCCCCTAGTCCGAATAGGACAAGGAGGGGGGGCGGCGCCCCCCTTCCTTCTTCCCCCTCCCCCAATCCTACTCTAACTAGGAAAGGGGGGGGGAGTCCTACTCCCGGTGGGAGTAGGACTCCTCCGGCGCGCCTCCCTTGGGCCGGCCGCACCTCCCCCCTCCCTCCTTTATATACGGGGGAAGGGGGGCACCCTAGAACACGCAAGTTTGATCTACGGATCGTTCCTTAGCCGTGTGCGGTGCCCCCTCCACCATATTCCACCTCGGTCATATCGTCGCAAGCTTAGGCGAAGCTCTGCTACCGTAGAACATCAAGATCGTCACCACGCCGTCGTCTTGTGGAACTCTCCCTCGACACTCGGCTGGATCGAGTACGAGGGACGCCATCAAGCTGTACGTGTGTTAAGAACTCGGGGCGCCGGAGTAACGGCGCCGGATCGGTCGGATCGCGAGGAGAACGTCTGACTACTTCCTCTACGTTGTGATCGCTTCGCTTGGGTCTACGAGGGCGTAGACAACACTCTCCCCTCTCGTTGCTATGCATCACCATGATCTTGCGTGTGCGTAGGAAATTTTTTGAAATTACTACGTTCCCCAACAATTTTTGGCCTAGTGAACAAGGGCAGAGATGCGATGAATGCTTTAGGTAAAGGGGGGCTAAAGGCAAAAGTGAAAGTGCCGAGTAATTTCGTAGATTCGAGTACGAATCTAATAATGATAGACCAGCTCATACAGGACATCACTACTAGTGGATTGTATGATGACGATTTTCTGCGTCGAATTGTGTTGGTTCTTCTAGGCACAGTTCTTGCACCACATTCCACGGTAGAAGTTCCTAATTCTTTTTACAAGCTAGTGCACGATGTGGAGAGCATTAAAACATATAACTGGAACGCTTATTTTACGCTGCTTATGCGTCGATGGCATCACAAAGACTGTATCGATCGACGAAATTTACATGGCGGTGGGAAACCTTGCCTCATACTGGTAAATTGTATGTTATATAATTTATTTGAACTATAGGCTGGAGTATTAAGATTGCTAATATATTTCATGTTCATGCAGTACATGTTTTGGGAGAAAGTGCAGCCACTTGATGACGACACATTTGATCCACTATCGCATGAGTATCCGCTGATGCTTAATCGGCGTAAGTCGAGGCTATGAGCGTGATGCGTCATTTACACATCGTACGGCCGCGGGAATGGGAGGGTAAGTATTTACTGTTTGCGTGCATGGACTTATGGAACGTTTTTCATGGTGAGTATTTTAACATGATATAACATGGGACAGGTTGATGACATAATAAGTGAGAAGCACAGACAGATGATAATCGCTCAAGAGGGGAAATTCGTGGAGGAAGAGTCTGAGCCAGTTGATGGAACAGGTCGTTCACGGAAAAGGAAGGATAATAGAGATGAGGCTTCATCGAGCAAGGACACAACCTTAGATCAAATTATGAAAAGCATCAAAGATATGCAGAAAGAAATTCGCCTTGTCCCTAAAAAATGTGCTGAGGTAATTAGTGATGTGTTCTTCAAATTACATGACATTCTTTGCATGTACTTAATGCTTCCCATGTGTTATTGCAGATAGTACTGGAGGAGCTGGAGAACAAAGGTCTTGTCTTCAAGACAAACAGAGGGTTTCCTGACGTTGAGTTTGTGGAGCATAGTGAGAACTGGATGAGGAGGTATGGTCCGTCAAAATATTTTCCAGATGTAAAATCAACTCCTGCAAAGGACGATATGGACAACGGGGTGGAGGCATCGTTCACCAATGGGAACAGGAAAAACTCCACACGTGAGAAAGGTATGCATCTCAACACACCCGTACAGGAGATGAAGGGGACCCTTCGTTATTGACGAGAATGGTAAATCAATCGACCCATCTTTTGCAACGGTAGACAAGAATGACTTTCTAGCAGTTACTTCAACCCCAAGAATATAAATGCACTGTTAGACGGGTCTAGCACCAATAAATCTGAGGAGATTAGTTTGGAT